>JAHWFP010008857.1:13521-27335 GCA_023313725.1 Lithobius niger | reverse complement strand
GGTTTTGACTTTTAGATCCTTACTCTAAACGTTTAACGTTCCGTTTTTGTTTATTAATTAGTAAAGTTTGATCCAGTTAAAGCCCAACTCACGGTGAAACATAAATTCACTTTCGCCTCCGTACTTAACGTGTATGGGTTATTAACTGTATATAATAGGGAAAAACAGGGAATAATAGGGCGGTTGGGAAAAACATACGGAGGGAGTGTGTACTCGAGAAAAGAGGCTGCAAGGGAAGTTGGATCACCAGCGCCTCCATTTTCGAGGTGTCATCTTTTATTGACCATAACCATGGGCCGGATTCTGCAATTGTACGGTTCCTTTTTTTTTAATATTTTTTCTTTGGGGGAAAGTATCCAGGGGGAAGAGTCCAGGGGAAAAATGTCCAGATTGAGGGGGGAATTTGTCCGCTTTCTTTTTTTGAGGTGGGAAGATGTCAAGGGGGGAAAATTCTGCGGGGAAAATATCCGATTACCCGCTGACCATATATGTGATGATATCCATACGAAGCAGTGTGATTCTGTTCCTGATGAAGTTAAAACACGTTTATTTTGTTTGTCCTGTAACTTATGACTGGTGTCATATTTTATGGTATAATGGGTAAATATGAACAGCAACTGTAATTGCAACCAGCAAAATCTAACACGCAGTACGGAGTTAGAAAAGAATTAAAAAGTGATTCATGTAAAAAAAAAGTTGTTATTATAGTGTGTAGCAAGAGCGCACTGTTGAACACATTTTGTTTTCGTTTATTCGTACTTATAATACAGTTGCTCATGATAGGTGTTGATTACATACCTGTGTGCAGCAAGGGTCGAAAAACATTTTGTTAATATATTATCTAACAAATACTTTTCAGTGAAACACTTAAGACCATTGAAGCATTAATATTTAAGCCTACGTTACTTTCTGTGTGAATCGAATTACATAAAATGAAGTAACGCTCTTAATAATCAAACCTTATGGTTATCTCTTCCACATAACGGACGTTTGTAGTTGTAGCAATACATCACGGTTTGTAGCCTGATAGCTTTGAGTGCTAAAAAAATAAAAAGAACATGAACATGTGTTAAAAAATAGGCATTCAAAAAAATGAAATTCGGATTTGAAAAAAGAGGAAAATAAAAAAAACTATTAACTAATAAAGCATGTTACTTCAAACTGTGTAATACTAAAGGTGATTCCAACAATTTATTATATGTACAGTTGTCATACAGTATTGCAGGAAAAATGAAAGGCCTAATTCCTTATCTTCACATAATAGTTTAATTAAAATAAATATTTTTGACACAATGGTGGCCTTTCTCAGTTGTAAATAAAACTTTATTAAAAATGACAAGTATACACCAATAATATCTATAAAAAAAAGAGTTTAAATGCCTTAAAAACCACAAATATATCTTAAACGCCGTGCAACACCCCAAAGTGGGGTATTAAAAACACATTAAAACAATGATGGTGGACGGAAATGATAGAAAGAAGATAACCTTGGGCAGCAGAGGTACCATTTCCGTCACCATATGAAGTACAATATGGATGATACAGGACAGCAAGTGATAAAAGATGAATACGGGAGGATCAGTTGAGGAGAACAGGAGAGAAAGAAGAGGAGGAAAGGAGAAAAAAGCTGAAAGACGTAGGACAGAGAATGAGGGGGTGCAGCATTTAAAACCTATTCAAAAAAGTTGGGAAAGGAAAAAAGTCCACTTCTACGTTTTTAGCGAAAAAGGATGTGAGGGGGAAAAAGTACATGGAACACTAACAAAATTATTTGTTCGGAAAATAAACTTTGTTAGCTAGTGATGAACATTTTTATATATGCAGCCTTTTGTGGCTAATATTATAGTGGTGGATCATGTTGGTTTTTTTATGAAATAGCTAGCGCAGCAGGGCTGATAATTCTAGTAATTACATGGAAAGTTAAGTTATCTAGCGATTTCAACATCTCAGCCCTCAGGTAACAATACCTCTTGTAAAGGGTTTCAAAGGGTTTAACGAGCGTTAACCACTCCTGGTCATCTGCCTGAAGCCCTAAGGCCCTAAGACCCTAATACCTCTTCTAACAATCCTCTTGTAACAGTGGCCTTTTGAATGCTCTAACAACGGGCAACACTAAATCGAGTGCTGAGTTCTTTCAGCCCCGGGTTGCTGAGATGTCATCCCTCACAACACTAGTCTAACAAAAATTTGCCTAAGGAATAATTTTGTTGTTGTCTGAAGGGGTATTTCGGAGTCTTGCTAGAATGCAATGACTCAAGCAAATTTTATTATTATGAATGCTTGTTAATAATACTAATTTATACTTATAAGTAATATAATAAACTAATTTATGAGTAATATTTCTTTGTTTTTCCGAGACATTTTACATTAATTTGGTGGATAGCTCTCACTCTACCCGATGTAGGCTACCTACCAAAGAAGCCTAATGCTAGCCATGCTGACACAACCGTCTGTTGTATCTTTGAATATTTTTTATTTATTTGTTAAAACAAATACAACTGCCGTCCAAACCCTTGTTCATAGCTTTTCGTGCCTGTATTTTAATGCTATGGGCCTCTGTAACAAACTTGATGAACTTAAATTTGCCACCTCTCAACTTTCTCCTGATATTATTGGCATCTCCGAAACACACCTCACTCCAGCTATCCCGGACTCAACCATTAATCTTAATGGCTACACAGCCTACCGCAGTGACCGCTTACTCGGGGGTCACGGAGGTGTCTTCATATACATTAAAAACAATATTCCGTCTTCTCTTAGTGGCTCTTACTCCCTCAGTGAATGGGAATTCTTGTGGTGCTCGATCATCGTTCCTTCATCCGACAATATCACCACTATTGGTTGCGCCTTCCGAACTCTAGTAAAAGGCTAGCCCACACACTGGCCAAGTTTTCTCTCCATGCTTAACAATGCTGTGCCCACCAACACAACGTGCCCTTTTTTCTGTATGGGGGATTTCAACCTGCCTAATATCAACTGGCTTAGTGCCACTACCTCCAAACTTCATCCAAGTGCCAGTCTTGAGTTTCTGGACTTTATCCTAGACCATAATCTTGTACAACACGTTACTAAACCTACTCGCCATCCTTCAAACCAATGCTCAAGTTTACTCGATTTGCTTATCTGCTCTCCTTCTCTCAACCTCTCCGTAATGACTCACTCACCTGCCTTTGGGCGTGGCGATCATGATGTCCTCACTTTTTCACTTGATATTGACTTTTCTACCAAAGCCAGTCCCTCTCCTTCTTACAACTTTCGCTCAGCTGATTACACGCTTATTAACCACATTATTTCCTGCATTGATTGGTCTACCGAACTTGCCGATCTTCATGTAAACTCACAGGTTCAAATACTTACCACCTTCCTTCAAGCCATTATCTCCCGTTTCATTCCTGTGGCCAAGAAGCCTTCTTCCTCCCGCCCATCCTGATCCACACCTAAACATCGTGCTTCATTAAACAAAAAAAAAAAAAGCGTTTGTATCGTCTGCTTCGTTCCTTCCCGTCTCCATCTAACATGGCAAACTTCCTCGCTGCTAGAGATAATGGTCTCATGCAAATCAAACTTGCTAAAACTTCGTTTGAAAACAACCTTATTCAACATTCCAAAAGCAACCCCAAATTACTGTTTTCTTACCTCAAGAATGATAACAAAACTATCCCTTTAAGTTGTATCAGAAATGATGACAATACTTTCTCCCTTGATGATGTTACCTTTGGTTCCAAGCTAAATCATTTTTTTCTCCACAACTTTCCTTCCTGCATCTTCACGCAATCCTATTTCAGCTGCAGCTGGCGTCGTTCATTTCAGTGTGACTGATGTTCTTTCCTCTCTTTCCCTTAAGGAAGACCTTTCTTCAGGTCCTGAACACATTCCTCCTAGTTTTCTTCGTAATTGTGCCAGTTCTCTTTCCATCCCCTTATTTCACATTTTCTCCAATTCCATCCTCTCTAGTACCTTTCCTTCATGCTGGAAGGATGCTCATATCACTCCAATTCATAAATCGGGTTCCCCTTTTCTTGTTACTAATTGCAGACCTATAAGTCTCCTCTCGTCCATTTCATATATCCTTGAATGGTTAATCTACTCTGATCTTTTTGATGAATGTTCTCAACTCAACATTCTTTCGGCCACCCAACATGGTTTCCTTCCTAAACGTTCTTGCCTCACCAATCTTCTCTCTACGTATGATCCCATTACCAAACTTATTGACGTTGGTCTACCATGTGACCTTGTTTTCTTTGATTTCAGTAAAGCTTTCGACACTGTCTCACATGCTAAGCTTTTGTCCAAACAATCTACTTTCGGTTTTTCTCCTGGTATTATTTCCTGGCTTAACTCCTACCTACTCCTTATGTGGCAACGGGTCGTCCTTCGTGGTTCCTCCGCTCCTTGGCTTCACGTTACCTCTGGTGTTCCTCAAGGCTCCGTTCTTGGTCTCCTCCTGTTCAATATTTTCATCTCTGACTTACCTTCTGTTATTTGTTCTCCTAATACCTGCTATGCTGATGACTTAAAAATCTTCTCTGACTCTGTTTCGTTCAAATTACTCCAAGGAGATATCCAACGTGTTGCGCACTGGGCCACTACCAAATCCTTTTTTTTTCATACTGATAAATGTCACGTCCTTTACCTTGGGAATAATAATCCTCACTTTCCTTACTATCTTTCTGGCAAACCTATCACTCCTGTTACTAATCATCCTGACCTTGGGATCCTTATTGATAGCGCTCTAAATTTCAATCGTCACACTGAAAATGTCATCTCCAAAGTCTTTCGTATAGCCCATTTTGTACTGAAACGTTTCTCCAACCTTACACCCTCCCTGTTTGCTATTTTATATAAAACCTTTCTCCTCCCAGTCTTTGGTTACTGCTCCCAAATTTGTTGTCCCTACAATCTTTACTCACTTAATAGTCTCGAAAACTACCAACGTTGCCTTACCAAATGGTGTCACACTATTCGTTCCTTACCTTATTCCGATCGCCTACGTAAACTTGGGCTTTCTTCCATTCATGATCGTTTTCATAGTCGCAACATGATACTTACCTACCAACTTATTCACAATCTTCTTGATCTGGACCCTGTTCCTTCCCTCATTCCAAATGTCAACTTCACTCGTGGCCACCCACTCCGTATTTCTGGCACTGTATCTCGGACTAAACTACGCTTTCACTTTTTCACGGAAAGGGTTGTTCAACCCTGGAACTCCCTCCCTCAATCTATTGTTTGCGCTCCTTCACTCAACGCTTTCAAATCATGCTATGATGCTTTAGTTGCTTAACTTCTTTGGGGTTTTTTTTTTTGGGGGGGGATGTGCTTCGTGCACCGTCAATCTCTATTTCTATTTATATACAGCTTTCAAATACATGTTTATTTATCACACACGTATACACGTAATTAAACGTTATTTATAACTAATGAAGCACATTTTGCTCTCTGTCCTGTAATTACACGTTTATTGTCTTACCGCATAACTGTTTAAGATTTTGAAAGCATCCGTCATTGCACAATGACGAATAACCCAGTTAGCCAACAAAAGATGTCCACTTTTATTTCTGGATTGTTACTCAATTCGGAAGTGCCCCGTCACCCTTTATACCACGAAAATACAACGACGAATAGCCCCTTCAGACAACTTCTCTTAAATTTTTTTGGGAGAAATTGTTTGAAGGGGCTGATCGGTGTTGAGTTTCCCGGCCTTAGAAATCTTAAACAGTGATGCGGTAAAACAGAACGGAGTAATTACAGAATGGAGAGCCAAATGGGTTTCATCAGTGATAAATAAACGTTTAATTACGTGTATACATGTGTGATAATTAAACATGTATTTGAAAGCGCTATATTTAACAAATAAGTTAAAAATTTTTAAAAAATACGACAGAGGTTGTGTCAACATGGCTAACATTAGCCTTCCCTGGGAGGCAACCTACGTCTGGTAGGGTGAGAGCTATCCGCCAAACTAATGTAAAATATGTTGGAATAACAAGGAAACATTAATCATAAATTGGTTTTAATATATTACTCGTAAGTATAAATTAGTATTAAAAACAAGCATTAATAATCAAAAAAATTGCTTGTGCCATTGTATTCTACCTTGATTCCGACATACCCCTTCAGACAACAACAAAACTATTCCTACGACACACTTTTCATCCTACATTGTTGGCAGACCCGGCTAGTGGAACAATGCTGAAGAACAATGACTTATGCGTGAACGTTGATGCACTCACAGTCCCGTTGTACAGTCCCGTTGTTTAGCATTCTGAGCAAAAGAACTTCAGCGCGATTCGTTTTTTGTTATGCGCTTGCTTAACAACAAGGAACGGGCTGAGATGTTGAAATTGGTAGATAAATAGAATATCACCCAACGTTTTTGGGCTGAGAGGAAACATTGGCTCGACACTGCGCATCTCGACATTGTCGCACCTCAGTCTCTCAAACCACCGGTGATATGCTATTCGTCCCAGTCGTAGCTCTGAACTTTATTTAAATCACGTCTGTTGCTTGCCATGGCAGGCAAGTAGAAATTACAACGTGGTTACAATAGCAAGTTTTACTTACGAATTTGTTGGCGGTTTTAACATTATTTTGTTATCGATACTTTGGTCAATACTGATGATTTTTCGTTACCAATACTATTCATGATGCGGATGCTGTTTATGTAGCCGGTTCTGATACTGATGCTTTTTTGTAACCAATACTACTGCCACGGTTTTGTATTGCTTTGCAGCATACTGCTTCGAATATTGATGTTTTCATTACTGATACTGTTACGTATATAGATTCCTTCTTATTACTTAAACTGTCACACGTATTGAGGCTACTTTCGTTACCAATACCGTTGCCAATGTTAACTCTTTTCATTTATTGTTGTTATTGTTTTTTATTACCGATACTATTGATGATATTAATACTTTTTATTACTGATACTGTTGCCAGCACAGCCATTATTTTGTCTCTGAATGTTGACACCAATATTAATGCTGTTTTCGTCAATGGCACTGCTGTTGTTATTTATGCTTTTCATTCTCGATACTGTTGACAACATTGATGTTTTTGTTACCGATACTAGTGCTGATATTGATGCTTTGCGTTACTGATACTGGTGTTGTTAATAATGTTTTATTGGTACTGATACTTTAGCTGACAGTGATATTTTTAATTACCAATATTGGTACCAATGTTGATGGAACAAACCTAAAATGTAAACTGGCGCACAGAGAGCTGCCAAAATAGCAAAACTGCTAACGGAACAAAGGAAATAAACCAAACACTTCCATATCTTCCAAGAGTTAGAAAGCAAAAGTTGGTGAATTTACCCCAAGTAGTACATGCGATTCAACTCACTTTGGTAAAGCTAGACAAAAAACTACCCAACGACAGGAAGTGTCTACATTATCATATATTCGGGCATTTCAGAAAAGATTGCCATGACCATCAAAGGCAACAAACAACAAGTTAAGTAAATCTTGCAACACCTTAACAGTCCTCCCAAATACGTGCTCTTTAACACATACATAGCTTCAGTGTAAACTGGAAGCCATGTCTCATTCTTAGTAGACAGAGCACAAACAGACGACGTCACTGCTCTCGAGGCTAGTGCTCTTTCAGAAATTAAACTGGCGAACACACGCATTGCCAAAAAGCGCTCATTGCAAAAACTACTGTTGCAAAAATAACAGTCGATACCACGGACAGTCCATTCATCACTAATTCCCTGGTTACCAATCATATTGGTCCTCATTTTCACATGGTCTTAGATGTTCCCTCACAGATGCATGTGAAAGGTAAAGATTTTGAAGCTTCAACACCTTTGTGTAATGCTAAAAATTCTAGTGTAGTCGATCCCAAACTTGCTGTTTCAATAGCATTAGAAGATAGTTAGGTCACCAAATACTTACCAACTTTTTTCTGGCCCAAGGTTTCCATGGGCTTACTGTGGCGTATGTCAAGCCTTGCCTTACTCGCCAGAAAAATGGTCAGACTGGGGAAAAAGACGTTGCTCCTACGGCTTGGCACCCAAAGATGAAGAGCCCTTCACTCGATTCAGAGTAGATATAGTGGGCCGATTCGCCCCATTACCAAAGCTGGCTGCGAATACATTTGTCTCTTTTAGACCCTGGTACTAAAGCACCTGACGATATTCATTTAAAGACAGAAGGTAGCAAATCGGTGGTTGCTGCCTTGTTGGAAATCTTTTAAGATTATGCTTTCCTGCAGAGTACGCAGGGGCTTGTCGTCCCGTCGTCCCTCGTGCGTGCGCATCACATGGATACACTTTATAATATAACGAAAGGGGAGAATCCAGCCAGAAAAAAAGGGTTCAAAGGGTTTAACGAGCGTTAACCACTCCTGGTCATCTGCCCGAAGCCCTAAGGCCCTCCACCAGAAACCAGCCAGAAACCTTATCGTAGAACAATCCGTTTTTTTTTATAATCACTGTCGTAATCACTGGAACTCGTGCTGAACGTTTTTATTGTTAACATTTCTCACGTTCTAAGGCATTATTTATACCACTAGGCTATCAAGAGCGATCTGAGAAGCTTTTCAGTTTTTGCTATCCCAGTCAATTTCCGGTAATGGCCGGGGCTTCTACCTTGATGTTAAATGCTTCTCAGGTTGCTCTGGACAACCCACAAGTACAAATTATAACTTCGAACGTGAGAAAAGTTGTCAATAAAACGTACAGCGCAAGTTCCATGGATGATAATAGCGCGTAAGCGTAAAATTTAATAATGCACAATTGTTCTATGATAAGGCTTGTGGCTGGTTTCACCTCTTTCATTAAATGTATAGAGTGTATCCATGCGACGCACGACGAATGACGGGATGCCAAGCACCAGTGTAGAATACAGACGGATTTAGGTAGCTGCATTGCCAGCGAGCTTACCACTTTATCCCTTGAAAAACATGGAATATAGACTATCAAGTCTTCAGTTTGTCAGACACAGTCAAACTTTGTGGAACGTTTCCACCGAACTCTGAATGCTGTATTTAGTAGACCAGCCCATCATGAGCACTCACAAGATGGGAACGTCATCTACATGTAGCTATGTTTTCACGCTGCACTACTACTCATGAGAACACTGGTTTCACTGCTGCAGAACTTGTCTATGGGAAAAATCAGCGTGATCCCTTAGCTCTTCTAAAAAGCCATTTGGTTGAGCCGGAAGTGGACCCAACTGTGTTGTAATACAGGCTTGAACTTTTACAAAGATTAAGGATTCCCGAAAGGCTGTTAAGGAGAATATCTGAAAAAAGCTAATTGAAAAACAAACACTACAATGGTAGTTGAAATGAAGTTCAAGAAAGGCAAAAAGGACTCAATTTTAAAACCACCATGAGCACATAAACTTGATGTTTACCGGGAAGGCCCTTGTGTAGTTTATAAATGACACAGACACTAACTGCTTAACTAACTTCTTTCAACCAAAAGGTTGAAAAGGGAAGCGTTTTGTTTTGTTAACTTGATGAAGTCCTATGTAGAGCCTGCAAAGATTTTCAATGACTCCACTTGCCAGCTGAGTGGGAAGAACACTCTGAAACATTTGAGTGGACTTCTCAACCAGGTGATGTCACATGACCAGTGAAGAAGTTTTGGCCTCCATCTACAAAGTTGGAGACATTTCTCCAAGTCAAAAGCAAGATTTGCCAAAACTTTCGAACTTGTTTTAGGTGTCTTTCCTACTCTACCCAGTCGTACTCACCTTGTTTAGTACAATATAAAACTCTTAAGTGACAAATCTAACACTATAAATATTACCGTCATGGTAATACTAAGAATATTCTAAACATTGACTAAGTTAGCAGAAAGATAGATTTGGAATTTCTCAGGATATCTCTCAGGATATCTCTCAGGATATTTCTCAGGATATTCCCCTCATGGTAGTCCCATGATCATCGTGTGCAAAGAGGGTGATAAAGGGTGATAGAAGGGCTTGTAGTGGAATACAGAGAGTGAACGATAACACAGAAACTTAAGAATGCTCTATTCCCAACTTCGAAGAGTGTTCGGAAAAGGCGCAAATTGGAAATACAATTCCATTCTCGACTTGAACTGAGGTTTTTCGAAAGTCAATTTGACTTCTTAGGCTTCTATAATAGTCTATATTACCACTCGTATTGGTAAAATGCGAGCGCCTCATCATCAATATGGGGATTAAAAACGGTCCTGTCTACTGCCAGACACTAATGGATGGGATCTTCCAAGGCACGGTAGATTTTACCATTCTTTTCCAGGATGACACTGCATTGACAGTGAAACATGGGAAGAACACTTGCTCAATATTCTCTCCTTCTTGGGAGCACTTAGAGATGCTGGATTCACGTAAACACTTCCACAAGCTAAGCGGCTTGCAATAGAGCCACCTATCTTGAATACAAGGTCGGAAACGGCATTCACTCTCCCTCAGACATCAAAGTTGTAGCTGTGCAGGATTAAGTAAACCCAAGACTAAGACATGTGTTCGTTCTTTCCTAGAACTTCTGGTTTACTACCAGAGATACATCGCTAGTTAATCCAATCTGTGTTCTTCTTTCACTGACTCCTAGAAAAAGACTAGAACCTGATCCAATCACGTGGTCACATGAAAAATAACAGGCTTTTAACTCTCTCAAAGCAGCACTCGTCTCCAAGCCTGTGCTTAGAGCTCTAGATTTCTCCTAGACATTCATCATGCAGTTTGATTGTAGCAGCAGAGGTATGGACGTGGCATTCACTCAAGAGTTTGAGGGAACGGAACTTATTACACGGAACTTATCAAACGAAAACTTATCAAACGGAACTTATCAAACGGAACTTATCCGTCCAGGCATGGAGGGCTGAGATTTCTTCAAGGACTGAGTTCTACAATGTCTATGTGTTGTTAAACCTCGCTTATACTCCGTACGCGATTTGTAAACTGGGCGTGGCTTGTGAGCAGCTTGATTGTAGCGTACATTTTCCCGGAGTCGGTGTGCCTTGTGGTTATCTGTAGACCGCACCAAGGCTTGTCTGTGTGCGATCTTGGTTTGTTATTTGATGCCAATTTTTTTATGTCGACTTTTTAAAATTTTTTTTATTACAGGCCTTCTCCATCAATAGGAAATCGGGGGAATCGAAGACAAATAAAAAAATATTGGGGGGTATAAGATGCATTTCAGGCTGAATTCAAAAAAGAGAAAATACTTTTTTTCTTACCGAATCTCATTTTAGCCTCGGTTTTCTTTCCACTTACTGGGACAATTTCCCACTCAGGCCCTTTCAGCAATGGAGTAAATAAGGATAGTGGAGTAGGAGGGCTTCCCCCGCTCCACCCTAATATCGTGCCGTGGGGCATAAAATCTTTGGAAATTGTATTTATTTACTATTTTCTTTAAAACATTCGCCACTGCCTTTTGGGTATTTCTTCTATTCCACCCCCCCCTCCCCACTCTTCTTCTATTTTGGGTCAGACGGTAATAAATATAAAAAACACGTAGGTTTTAAGTTTTAATTCATTGTGGAGCTAAAAAAAAAGTTAAGGAAGGAAGTGTGTTCTACTGTGAATGTTGTAATAATTTATTTGTGAAATAGTACAAATTTCAGATCTTTTCATTTTTGGTGGTTGCGAAAACAACCGTTTGTATAGCTCTGAGAAGAGCTGTTTGTTCACAGCCAAGCTATAGGGGGTTGCAGAAAGTGGGTAAAAAAATTCAGTTCGGAAAAGAAGCATGCCATCTTTAACAAAACCATCCTGGCTGCCGGTGTGTAGCAAAATGAGTCTTCGGCCCTTTCCGATCGGAATAAGGCGACCAACCAAACCGTAACTTGCGCTGTCAGCTGTGAGTCCGGTGCGCCTTTTCTTTAGCTGCCATTGGCGTTTGCGCCCGTGACGCTCATTCACCCAAGTTTCATCCAAATAAATAAATACTATAAATGAGACGGATTACTTCTTAAATGTCGTACCTGACGTAAAAATCGGCGACGCTGGGCAACAATTTCTGGACGCTTTTATTTAAAATTTTTGTTGTTGCATTTTCATCCCAAGTTTCTTTTTCATGGTTAAATGCCACGGAAGTTCTCCCATCTTTAAATCCAATCTTCGATTTGAACTTGGCCAAAACATTATCAAGATTTGGATAATTACCTTCTCGGTGAATTTCAGTAATTGCTGCTCAAGCGGCTGACAGTTGAAAGTCGTCCGAGCTTGTTACCTTTGGCGCATTTGGCCGTTATTTCGCTGCCGTTATGAACCGCGGAACTGTAGCCTCTGCTGCCGCTGGAGTGGCACTTGTTTCGGCGGGTAATTGCGCGCCTTCGTTAACTATTTGTTTAACACAACTGAAAGAAACCTTTGTTGCATCTGACGTTTCTTGGGAAACGGCGTTCTTGCTCGTTGTTGGTTCCTTGCTTCCAGATAACAATAGACATTCCAAATAATTTCCCTAGTTGGCTGTGAATCATTTTACTTCTTCCCGATTGAAGACGCGTTAATAGACGCCATTTTGTGACTGCTGTACTGGCGGTTTTTTTTTTACCCATGATGCTAGTCGTGGTGTTGTACTGGAGTGGACAATCGATATTTTTTTTAAGCCACGCCCAGTTTACAAATCGCGTACGGATTATAGGTTGTGACAAAGGGCCAGCACGAGCACAACAAAGAACAAATCGTGCTGACGTACTTTTGCTCAGAAAGTTTAATAATGCGATTGTGAGTGCAACAATGTTTACACAAAAACTGCATTGCTGTTGCTTGTATTCGAAGTGAGCCATCACTGTTCATGCCACGGAAACTCAACGACGAGTAGCCCCTACAGACAACTTCTCTTTTTAAAAAAAAATTAAAAGAAGTTAGCTAAAGGGGCAATTCGTAGTTGAGTTTCCGTGGTATGAATGATGATTTGGCATTTCGGAATCGAGTAACAATCAAGAAACACAAGCGGAGAACCCCTGTTGGCTAAGTGGGTTATTCGTCGTTGAGTAGCCTATTGCTTGAGCGCAGACAGATGCCTCCGGAATTTTGGAACAGTGATGGTATACGACAACAAATGTGTAATTGCAGGACGGAGAGCCAAATTGGCTCGGTTATTAGTAAATACGCGTGTATTCAATGTGTAATAATTTTGGCTTTGGTTTAATTCAAATTGAAAAGGTACACATTTACCAATAGATTTAAAATAATGAAAATTATGAATGTTGGTTAGGAGGCAACCTACATCGAGTAGGGTGAGAGCTATCCACCACCAATACTTATCAGACTGACGGAGAAAATGGGAAATAAATCCTTCCTTGCTTAATTCATTTATAGGACAAGCAGACCTGCATTCATCCCCAATGGTATGAATGCCTGTTGGTTAGGAGGCAACCATCATCGGTCAGGGCGAGAGCTATCCACCAACCATAGTTATCAGACTGATGGGGAAAAGATGGGAAAACGGAAAAGAGGCCATTCCTTGTTTATACGTATTTATATTTTAGACACTTCATTTCATCCGTAGGATACGAATGCATCATCATCTTTTTTTAACAAAATTTATCAGCACAAAAGAAGAAAATCCTAAGGCTGAGTTTTCCATTCAGTGAACAACGATGATGTTGAAATAACAACGAGAGTGTGCTTTTTAATTATATAAAGCAATTACATCCAATTTGACATGCATGTTTTACTTTTTGATCACTTACACAATAACTAAACACAAGAATTGCGGTAGCAATACGTTACGTACGTCCGATACAATAATTTAATTACTACATCACCAAAACACGATACTGAGACCGCCATTGTTTTGCTGGAACGCGCAGAAATTAATGCCGACAGATGGTGCTTATCGATTTCGACTCGCAGCCGATT
>JAHWFP010008857.1:0-13121 GCA_023313725.1 Lithobius niger | reverse complement strand
GGAACGCGCAGAAATTAATGCCGACAGATGGTGCTTATCGATTTCGACTCGCAGCCGATTAAGATAGCTCTGTTGGCTGTGAGTAGCTCAAGCGTCTGACGGCCTTAGCTGGCCACTACTGCCAAGGCCGTCTGATGCTTGAGCGACTCACAGCCAACAGAGCTATCTTAATCGGCTGCGAGTCGAAATCGATAAGCACCATCTGTCGGCATTAATTTCTGCGCGTTCCAGCAAAACAATGGCGTTCTCCGTATCGTGTTTCGGTGACGTAGTAATTAAATTATTGTATCGGACGTACGTCACGTATTGCTACCGCAATTCTTGTGTTTAGTTATTGTGTAAGTGATCCAAAAGTAAAACATGCATGTCAAAATGGATGTAATTGTCCTTTAAGCAACTGGGCGAAAAATAGGTTATTACTCGCTTTCCTGGTACAGAGCTCAACATGTGCTAACATGTTTCCATTGTTGAAGTAGAACAATGTTGCATTGTTGAAGCACGTTTCTAAGCTATACATAGTTTGAATGAGGCAAGTTTATCACGCAACAATGCTAAATCATTGCAATGGAATTTTTGTCAAGGAAAACGCGCTGCTACAGTGCATGTGTGGCAAAGAAGTGTTCAGTGTATTCAATGTTCAATACTGTAAACTATTTTTCCGTTGTGTCGAAGTTCTGAGCAGTCGGCTTTCTTAAAAATGACAAGCAGGGATGTATGGGTACATTTCTAGGACTGAGCTTAACAATGTTGAGGCCCTGCAGTGGTATTGTTGCTTTAAACTTTCACCATAGAAAAGTTTTCATCATGTAAGTGTTTAGATTTGAAAGGTTAAACTTTCAAAACCAAAACCAAGTTGTGATGTATACCTCAACCCCCCCCCCCCCGGTGTTTTTACAGTGTGCTATTGAATATAGCACATCATCCATACTACGTATCCCCAGTCCCTTCTATTTCATTAGTTTGTCTATTTCATTCGGAGTTTAGAATGGGGAGTAATAAAAAACGAACAGGCGTAACCCTAGTGACAAACTAATACAGTTGTGCAACATGTCATTTAATAATTTTTCCATTTACTTAGTTTTTTATATGATGATCCCATTATTACAATTACCCAATCACTATAGTGCACTGATTGGCGTGATTAATGTATTGGTTGAGAATCTTTGGATTCAGTTGTCATAGCTGAGTAGCTTTCACTTCATCTTTCTGTGTGTAAGGTGGGAGCCATTTACGTGCATGTTATTGTCACATTGTCACATTATTGTACGTTTGGAGAATTCGAGAATAAATTCTCAGAAAATCTAGACAATTGTATAGCTTTTAATTTGATGCGGGGGGGGGGGATTGAGGCTTAATGGCGCGTCGACAACTTGGTCATTAGCGCCAACCTCAGTCACAGTGCAGTGGTCCGGGTTGCCACTGCACCACACATTACAGAGATGTTATTCAAACCCCTAATCTAAATCTTGTCATACATCTGTACCTGCGTATTCTTAGTTTTAGAATGCATGCTTTATTACAAAGCTTGGTATTGATGATTTTGGTAGAACACTTGTGCGCTAATATTTATTTTCATCACTGTATTAAAAATGTCACGGTCACCCATGACAAACTAAATATTGTAGGAACGGGTATAGTGTTGGGGAAAAATTAAATTTTCGTTGTAGCTTTTATTTGAAGGTCAGTTGTATCGTTATTTAGCTAATCACTTGGTTCTTTCTGGTTAAATTTGATTTATAACATTCTTCAGAGAGATATAAATGATCGTGCACCTACTCTATATACATTAATGGATCGATTATTTTCTCCTGATATATGGCTTTAATGGCTTACACAGTGACATAGCAACAGAAGATGGCAAAAGTGAAACCGACATATCATTAAAAAAACAACAACAGAATGGCAAAGAAAATGAAGAACAAACAGTCGATGAGAACGCTGCATCGACTGTCAAATCTGGATGAACACACTGTACACTTTAAAAAAAGAATCCAAAAGCCACGAAAAGCGATGACTGCAGCAGCAAGTCTATTCGCCTGAGTCTGTTTTGCCGCAAAACCCACTTCAAGTGCGTGCATTGTTGATAATTTTAGTCAGAGCTGACTGGTGTATTTGTCAAGGGAGGCACCGGTAGGAATGCTGTTCAGAATTGAAGCAGTATTCCCCACTGAACAGCCATGCCAATATGCTAGAGAAGAAAAGCAGTCGAGCTCTTCTCACCTGTGGCCCTGAAAACTCTGCGACCAATATGATGGAGCCGGGCCAGGCCCTCTTACCAAAGGAACCCATAGTCTCACTGGTCTCACTGGCCTCTGGACAAAACAGGTACCGGTTATCCAAACGATACTTGGCCTTCTTCTTCGCTTCGGCAACAGAGGCAGTGCTCAAAGGCTCAAAAGATGTCTGGCTAAGGTATGACGGTTATAAATGGGACAGAAAGGCAATTGGGCTCGATAAGTGCTAAATAAATACGAATGCAAACCTATTTACGTTGCCTTTTGAACTTAAATACAGACTGCCTGTGTGGGGATTCGAACCCACGACCTTTTGAAACCAAAGGCCGTAGTCCCACCACTCAGCAATACTGACATGGCCAGGATGTCAATACAGGTGAAATCCCACCCCACTGACGACCACCTACCCATGGGATCAAAGACCTTCTAGACCCTTACCATTTTCCTGGTCGAGTCCATCAGGTTCCAACTGTGCAGGTGTATCAGCAACACGAGGGCCCACTTTATGAGGTCAGTGACAGCTGCATGACGAGACCAGCGGTTTACACTCTTCTTGCAACTCAAACCCTTGGGCCAGAAAAGTCGCCTATCGCTCTGCAGGGACACATACGAGTTCGCAAGTACGACAACCCAAAATATGGTCAGCAGCAATCCGAAAGGGTCCGTGTCGAGGTGAGTGCCTAGGTTGGGTGATGGAAGGCCCCGGATCCAAGTGCTGCATTTCTTGGTAAATACCCCAATAAAAAGGGCGTTTTGGGTGGAATTGGCAGTCTGGCGATGGCGCATCCTAGACAGTTTCTCGACGCCAGGACGATTTCTTTCTCGTTGACTGGTTTTAGCAGCACTTCCAGTGTGATGTGTAGCTTCAGTTACCTTGGACCAGACAGTGATCTGTTGGAGAAGGCAGGGTCGGCCGTATCTCTGCAGTAGTCAGGCATGATATGATCGACAAGCTGCCACATGGAGTAGCCAGAGGAAAGTCAAGCAGGCAGGGACAGATTCGATGCATGGCAAATACCCAAACATCCACTCAACACGGGTAGAGAACACTGATCCTTAGTCATTGGTGAAAGCTGGGTGTTGGTGGGGGGGGGGGGGATTGAGGCTTAATGGCGCGTCGACAACTTGGTCATTAGCGCCAACCTCAGTCACAGTGCAGTGGTCCGGGTTGCCACTGCACCACACATTACAGAGATGTCATTCAAACCCCTAATCTAAATCTTGGGTGTTAGTGACAGCCTCCACAGAGCGGAGTGGAAGGTTTCATCAAATCTCTGCAGACAAAAGGGGCAACTCCGAGTCGGGGTACACCATAAGACAAACGCATGTCCGGTATTGGCCAGGAGATAAAAAGCTGAGTGAGCCAAGAGATGCTGTAACCTACTTGCTATGGAGTAAAAAGCACAGTAACAGATTATGTGAAGGCAAACCAAGCAGTGCTACATAAAAATACAAACAACGTTTCGAAAATTAACAATTTTCGTCTTCAGGTTAGCAATAAAATTAAAGCATGGCAAAAGCCACTAAGTCAACCTATATTAAAAGCATAAAACATACATTTAAAACGGATAAAAACCCGCCAATTTCTCCCCTCAAAAGAGTCAGAAATGGCAGCCGAAAAGCAACGACCCACCTGTTCCGTTGGATGCCACGTCCCAAAGCAAGGTGTATGCAAATCGGGGTCACGTGTTTCAAAGGTGTGATGCATTCGTTATGTTGGTTTTACAAAATGCCTGGTAAAAGAGTCGAGTTCAATTACAGGAAAATATTCTTTTAGAAATTTGTTATCTGGCACTAAGTGGTTATGTACGGGTGGTGTATGTGTATGGATGACCAATGTTTCTAGATTGATTCTTGCTCTTTTGAGGGGAGAAATTGGCGGGTTTTTATCCGTTTTAAATGTATGTTCTATGCTTTTAATATAGGTTGACTTAGTGGCTTTTGACATGCTTTAATTTTATTGCTAACCTGAAGACGAAAATTGTTAATTTTCAAAACGTTGTTTGTATTTTTATGTAGCATTGCTTGGTTTGCCTTCACATAACCTACTTGCTATAACAGTGATAACTTCAGTATTGGAGTCTAAACGGGCTATGATGGCTTCAGTATTGAGGGAAATCCCCAAAAGCGTGGACTCTATTGAAGGCACGAAATAAACACAAAGGGCGACCCTTTTACCCCTGTTTGTGATAGCTGGCTCCTCCTCTGCAGATACATTAAGAACCAGCAACTCATACTTGTTTGAGTTCACTTTAAGATCGAAGTCTCTGGAGCTCTCGGTTAAGAATTCAAGGTCCTGTAGGGTGTCAGCAGCTTGTTGCCCAAGGTGGCATCGTACATGTACCATTCATTCAGTTTTGCATTTAAGCGGCCACAGACTGCACCACGAGGCGGAAGAGAGCTGGTTTCATGGATCCTCCTGCTTAACAGCAGACAAGGAATAGATAAATTTACCACCATACGCAAGAAGGAAAGCTGAGCGGTAGCATTGGTCTGAATAAGAGGACAAATCAGGAAAGCAGCCAAGTACAGCGTGTAGCAAGCAGTAGCTGTAGTTTTGTTGCACTCCCAGCCGAAGCCATGCCACCAGAAGAAGACAGGACAATTTTGCTAGGTAATTCAAATCGGAAATACGTAGGATTTTTTTTACATGCCACAATCGACATGAGCATGAGGCATCACAGAGCCCTACTCCTCGAGAAAATCCCAGGGGTGGCTGAGGCCAGGATCGAACCAGGGACTTCTTGCACATGAAATGGTGGTAGGGCATAGGGCAGTGTCAGATGTCAAACTGACTGCTTCTTCTGCAAGCTAAGACAATTTCCCATTCTGTGAGATGAACACAGAGCATGCAGAAGTTCACTTTGTTGACATCAGGTTACCTAGGAACTAATATTAAAAATAAATAAAAAGGTTACCTAGAAACTATGACGAGGCAATTAAATCTCCTCCGGCCAAAGAGTGGAAAGTTGCCGTGGATGAAGAGATGGACGCTTAAAAGAACCGCAGTGTATATACCCAACTCCAACTCCTGCCAAAGATAAAACCATCAGTAGTCTGCGATGACTTTTCACGACAAAGAAGAATGAAGAAGGATGTATATCTCCGACCGATTCCAGGATATGCAGAGAAAAGTGGAAGTGTCTGGACACTGAATCGCGGATTGTATGGACTGCATCAATCCAGAAGAATGTGGTTTAAAGAATTGAATTCAACATCAGAAGGTGGGGTTCCAAAGGCTTTTTGCCACAAACTGTGTATATCACTCATGTACTGTTCTATCGTCAATCTCGTATATGTCGACTGCATCACCATTTTTGCATTGTAAGTGAGAGCTCTGATAACAGCCACTGTACTTATATCTGGGCAGTATGATGTGGCAAAGTTAAAGCTCTTAAAGAATTTTCTTTAGGAATGACAATTGCAAAGACTGGGATACATATAATATCCATCAAATGCCATACACTGATTTTCTAATCTACAAATTAAAGACCTTTGCATCCACAATCTATCAATTCTGTTAGATGTGAGAACAAGTCTTTCTCGAGAGGGAATGACAGAGTACCAGACAAACAACAATCATCATCAGTGTATCGGTAACTTATTGGTGCTATGGTGTTTATAGCCTCACGAATGAGACCAGACATTGGGTGTGCAGTTAAAGCATTCGCAATTTAATACAAATGCTGTCAAAAGTCATTTGACTCAAGGACTCAAGATTCTGGCTATCTAAAGTCAACAAAAGTTTGCATTTTATGCTGGAACAACACCTCGTCAAGGAAAGTTATCTTGGACATATGCTAAGATAGGTCTTGGCTTTGTAATTGATTTCGATGTAGCTGGTCAGAATACACGTAATCACATTATCTAATTCTCCAAGTTCCTGGCGTATTCAGAAGCATTAATTGGTAACACCATCTACCATAGAGGCGAGTTAGTTGGCCTTTCTCTTGCAGTAATCGACACAAAGTGGTTCATTGCTAAGTGGTTCATCACAATAGGTGAAGAGATGAAATTCTTAAACGTCGAGTTACCTCTAGTTCTTCACTGTGACAATCAGTCAGCCAGAACATTCTGTCATGATAACTGTGAAAAATTGTCAACAAAATATGTCCATATGAGATATAATTTTGTGAGAAAGGACTTCAGGATTGTCTTATCATTGTCTTCATTTCTGTGTGGAAGGTTTCATGTTGTACGGGAATTAGTCGAGGCGATTGCCGTCTTCCTTGATTCAGGTTCTCAAGTGGTCTAACCTGAAGTCAACAATTGCAGTTTATATCGTCTGACAATTATTGAACGAAAAGAATGCTGGCTAAACCTAGCCGAACTTAGTCAAAATAAAGAATTGTCCCAATCCTAGTGTATTCCTTGTATATTTCTGTTTTGAGTGACACTGTTTATTATTGTACTAGTTGTGCCCGTGCGGAGCCCCACCCCCTGCAGCACCCCGTTGCACCCCCTTCCTGCACTCCCATAGTGTGGGTTCTGAATATCTCTCCGCCTCCATCCGGCACCTCAGGTGTTTGGTCTTTGGTTTTAAGTATATCAAAATATATCACATATGCCCTCCCCCACAATTACTTTAACCCCCAGTCCCCACACTCCTGCCCCCTCCAAGACATGCAGACGTGTCCCCCGACACACACTTGACCACCTCCCTTCTCCCTCCACTACGCGAAAATGGCGCCCCGTGACATTTCCCCTTTGGTGCAGCCCCGGAAAAGTCGCATGCTTATGTTTGACTGAAGGCTACAAAAACCCTATCAATGAGAAATCCAGCATTCAGTAAGCAAGTAATCCCATGTTTAAGTTAATACTTTGAAACAAGTGACCTCGGTACCACGCATTGCGAATTGTTGCAAGGAACGATTGTTACAGCCCACTTCAACTCAATTCAACTCCTTTCTGGAAGTAAGCATTTAGAAAATAAATGCGCCTCTCCATCGTATCAGGCTGCCAATTTTGAGGCCCCTACTAATTTCGAGGCCCATTGGGGGCATCGAAATTAAGAACCCATCGTCGTTTGGTTTAAAGTTGTCTGGTTTAGTTGACACGGGTTGTTGTTGTTTTTTTTAGCTAAAACGCCGACAATGGCACATTCCACGCGACTAAAACTTTCTTGCCGCTTTGGTGCCACAATAATACGCCATAATATGATCCAAATAGTGGTGCTGCCGGTCTGGTAAGTGGCGCCATCTCTTCGATACTTTGGAAAAAGTGTAATAACCCTAACTTGTAGTCCAAAGCCGTCAACAGACTGCGACATGGCAGGTTTGGTAAGTGGCGCCATCTGTTCAAAGACGTTGGAAAAGTGTCCCAACCAGAATTTGAAGACGAATCCCGTCAACAGATGTACAGTGTGTACTCGGCCGCTGCAGCCTAATATATATCTAGATATTGTGCATTTACTTCCCTACAACCAATCGTAACAAAACACGCATTAAGGGCATTTTGACACGACCATCATGCGCATTTCTTGTGTAATGCTATCAATTTTTGGCTACTGCGGCTTTATGTTAATTTTAAACTTAACTTTTGATCTGTAGGTATATAGCTACTGATCATGCAGCGAAAATTTACCCTTAGTTTAGTTTTGACAAGTAGTTTTCTGATGCTAACTATGGCAACAGAAACAAAAATGGGAACATCAAAATTTGTTGGCCCTTTGTATTCTGCAAGATTGGAATGTGCCACAGGCTAATACACGGTCCAAACGACAAATGAAATGGAATTGGAACACGCTCGCACAGGGTACCGTGTTACATATGTACAGAAGGTTCGAGACAGCATCATGTATCTGTCACAGGCTTTGGTATAGAAGAGCATGCGGTCAGCACTGTCAGCCTGGTCTCTTCCTAAGAAGCCAAGGGCCGTAATGGGAGTCACGTATCCTGCCTCGCTACTTCATAAGTTGCCAAAACGTTACTATACGTTACTAAGGGCTTTTCGAAGGATAAATTTTTGATTACAGTTAGAAATTTAAAAATTATTAAAATTTTCTTATAGGATTCTTTTTGTCAAAATGGTTGGTGGTAGAATTTCCCGTTTTCTTCTGGTTGTATAAACGCGAGTGTTGTACAGGTCATCACAAAGCCAATCCATAATTTCATTTAGAATTTAAATGAATTTTTAAAACTTTAATCAAACACTGACTAAGATAAAAATTTATTGTTTTAAAATAATTCAATAAATGTGTCCATCTGTGCACCAGTTTCCAATTTTTTTAGAATAAGGCAGTTTTAATTGTGGTAGCTTACACATTGCAACTCCCGTTGTTGTCTGTGACACCTAAACATGCCAGGTCACATTAGTCATTTTAGTTATTTATCCCGAAATTTAACAGAGGTAGGTGAAGCGATTCGCTCTTCATCGCTTGAAATATTGAAAGTAGTAACGTAAATAAAAGTCCAAATTTACCACAGCTATGCTAAAGCACATAATTATAAGCCAGCTGTTGCAGTAGCTTCTTCTACTCCACTTTTGTTTAGCATTAATTCAACTACTGTGCTTTCATTTAAAGTGTAGCAAAAATGTGATACATTTATATTAGACAGAAAAATATATTATAACTATGAAGTGCAGTAGTTTACAATGCAGTAGACATATCGTAGCAGTAAGATAGTGAACAAGAATTGCAAACATAACACATATAAGTTTGTTATGAAGAAAATATCGATATTATTATTTATATAAAAAATAAATACCAAAATCCAAATGTTGGCACTGTCCCTCATACTGTTGCACGATGGATAGTTCAAAGTTTCCTCTCCCGTCGTCACAAATCCATTGATTCGTTTTTTCCTGAAACTGATTTGAAAAATATTCACGGATTTGAGTTTTTGTGACCCGTCTTTTCACCATTCACTCTGTATTCATGGCGTAAAATGGTGAAACAAAACAATTACACTTAAGAAGTGACATTTTCAGAACCTATTTTGTGACTGCATAAAATCGATTTTGGCGATGTGATGTGAGTTAGTTAAACAATCTAAAAAAAAATTTTTTTCTTCAGAGGACGTCGATTCGAAGAAATCCTGTAATAATCTCATTAGCCAAAAATTGATCGATTCAAGGAATTCGAATCTCAAGCGTTGTAAGCCTGTGTGGATATGGAAGGTTTTGAAGACCTGCCAATGAGAAGGTAAAACGACGGTGGACGGATTCGATATGATTAGCCTCATGACAATGAATCCGGTCACCTGTCACCCAGATCTTCTCATGTGAAGACCTGTCCGGCCCTCTTCCTTGGTGGGCCATACTACGCATCCGTTCTCCGTTTACTGTCACCTGCATGGATGGCGCCCGGTTCACGTCATCCAACATTAAACTATCATAGGGTTCTAGGGAACCTACTGGCTATGATGAAATTTTTTGTGCTTTTACATAAGTGTTGAAGATTATAAATAGAAATAAATCGATGTAAATAATATTAGGGAAAATTGGAAATAAGCCATTAACGAAAATTATACACTAGAAATAACGTAGTTCAGTAAGCCACCTTCATGCACTTACGTTTCGTCGGAGTTGCATGACCGGATTCGAACCGGCTACCCAGTTCTCCTCCAGATCACTTGCACGCCTTATTCGCTATGGCCACATCCTCCACTGGCTATTTCTAGTGTATAATTTTCGCTAATGGCTAATTTTTAATATTTCTTAATGTTGAACATTATTTTAAACCGGGTGGGTGTAGGACGACATTTATTGTGGGTTCTTCCCAGTCTATATTCAATTAGATTTTATTTTATTTACGTGTTAAATTTTTTTTAATTTTAAAAACTTGGAATTAGAAATTTTCGTAAATTAATTATTTATTGAGTGATACTTGGTTTATATACCATGAGTTCTAAAATTATTAGTAATTTGACCAATTGTACAACGTTACCATTGATTAGATTCAATTAAGAGCGTAAAGATGGGTCGAATGATTTATAAATTTTCATTTCAAATTTAATGCATTTTCGAATTTCAGAAATAGTTGTTTTTTTAGTGAAACAATTTTTTATCCTCACAACCCAGCTAAAAAATTTCTGTAGAAAAACTGCAGATGAAATCTGCAGAAAAACTTCAGAAATAATCTGCAGTTATTTGGCCACTTTCTGCAGATTTAAAACTGTAGTTTTTCTGCAGAATTGAAACTGTAGTTTTTCTGCATCCTGCAGATTTGAACCTGCAGTTTTTCTGCAGTAGAGGAACTAGAGCAAAAAAAAAATATCACTTTCTGAACCTTAGTAGTCATGTCAGCTGCCACTTATCAAGGAAATTTAGATACATTATTTACAATTATAAACATACCAACATCCAATCTATATATCATATCATTATACGCTTAGGTTACGTACAGTAGTGGAAGTGTAATTCAACATTATATACCTAGCCAATCTCTGAGCATAATCTGTATGGGCCCAGGTTTTGTATTTTGTGGTTATCCACTAAAGTAATGCAACTGTTAACGTGCCTTTAAACAATCAATTGGTATAATTAGTTCTGCACACTTAGAACCTTTTTTTGTCCCACCCAAACACGTTCACAATTTAATAAGTGAAACAACATAACGTTTTTTTGCAATATCTGCAAATGATCTACAGATTTTACCGTCAGCTTGAATAAAATGCAAGAATTCTGCAGATTTCATCTTCAGCTTTTCAGCCAATCAACATACTTTGAAAAACAGTTATAATTTCTATTGTCCTAACTGCTTTTTCAAAACATGTTGACAGGCTTAAAACTTCTTTAGAAAGTGCAAAGAAAGTACAAATAAACAAGTATCTGTAGATAAAAGTTAACCCTTTAAGAACGGCAGTCAGGCTGAATTTGGTTACACTCAGGACTACCAAAAGAACCACACACAAAAAACGCTTTTGACTGGCTTATATAAATATATCGTCTCACACCCTGGAAATGGAGGAAAGAAGTATGCGTCATTTTTTCAAAGGCTTTTATAGCAGTTGTGAAATAAAAATGTAAAAAACAAACGTAAAGTTGTGTTGTGGTTTTTTTTTTATTAGAATTTCAAAACTGTTATAGACAACTTTAAAAAATGAAGTAAGTCTGGGCATGGCGTGTGCTGTCAACATTTCTACTTAAAATATTAATTTCTGACTTGCACCAAACAAATCACGATCAACAATATATTAATTACCATAAAAAGTTACAATAATGATTTCCTTCCTCCAAAGGGCAGTCATTTATTATCATATATCAATTGTTGTGACTGTTTGAACATCTTGAAGCACCACTCACGTTTCCGCAATATGTATACGGTTTGGCCGCCGGGCTGATATATCTAGGCTCCGGGACAAACGTGGCCAAAAATTAACTGATGATTTTTTTCGTTGAACAATGAAATTTAGACAGAAAAATGTTGGCTTCTCCGCTACGCTCTTTTATGGATTACTTCCTTCAGGGCGTGAATACGGCTGGAAAGTGGGTTGCCTTGTGTGGGTTGTGCGGCGTGTTGTGCAGGGAAGTGGAGTGAAGTGCCTGTAACTGATCTTACCTTTAACGGGGAGGTGTTCACGTATGGTATGGTATGTTTGTGGTATGGTTTGTAGTAGTGTATAAATCTCGTGTTTGGGGCGCATGGCAATAGGCTAAGGGCTCAATGAAATCACAGAATGGAATGGTTCACTAAGAGACGGAGTATCTTTTATTGCAAAGGTTTGGTCGTTTTTTTCCCCCACCAAATCCAAATAGTTTTTTTTTTTTACGGTACGTGAATTCAAAATGACTTATCTGCCCCACGACCCGAATAAATTTCTCATTACTGGTTCAATAAGACACAGGGTATCTTTTATTCCATAGGAATTGATTAGGTCCTTGCAATTACCATACTGTTACGGTTGTTATTATTTTATTGGGAATGACAATAACAAATGTGGAAATTATGAATGAGAACATTCATACAATAAAATACCTCCAGACAAAAAAGGTAGGGGTGACAATTACATCGTGGGATTTTTTGTACATTCACAGGCCTATGAAAGTCGTGGTATCCACCCAACACCAAAACTGGTAAGAGAAGCCGCCAAGTTTTAAAAAAGGGTCGGCTTTTCAAAGTAGTGATATCATTCAACCAGGAAAAGGCCGCCAAGGTTAATCCTATTAGCCAAGTTAATCGCACCGAATAATACTTTGGACGTTAAATGAAAACTTGAAGATTGCTAGTAGCAATCTTCTAGTTTTTATTTAACCTTCGAATTATTAGTAGGTGGCTTCTCTTACCAGTTTTGGTTTTGGGTGGATATTGCTTACAGAAAAGACGAATATGCATCTACATCATTAAGGACGTATGATGTGCGTGTTTGTACGTCTACTCCTCTGGAACCAAAGCACCTACAAACATGGGAGCGGGACCAAACGAAAGATAACTAACTTACGCTCAGTATAGGCCTATTTTAATCGCTATAACTTAATATTATGACCCTCAAAAACGTTAAAAATTCTATTTTTAAACCCTGAAAAAATAACGTCAAAGTTTACGATTTACACGAACGATTTACACGTAAAGTAAACATTTTCAATGCGTGTCTCGCTTTGCTCTCTCTCAATCTTTCATCTCTCATCTTCATAGGGGATTACTTCTGGAGGAGAAGACGTACAAATGTACAAACAAAAAAAATTGTATGCTTTGAATGATATATAGATGAAATGCAGGGGCGCTTAGAAATGTGATGGACGAACTGTGAGCAATAATTACAATTATAATACGCGCGCCGGTTCTTGAGTCCTCGGAAAAATTGTCATCGACTTTTTTTGCCAGCAGCAGTGGAGCTCCCTGCATGTAACCAGAATTGTAGACTGTTCTGCGGGAAAGCCGACCGGCCAGCTGCTGAAATCCGTTCATTGGAAGGCGTGTGCTATGCCAGCAGAAGAAAAAAAAAA
>JAHWFP010008853.1:33579-46135 GCA_023313725.1 Lithobius niger | reverse complement strand
TTTCATGCTTTTAGCTTGATCTGCAAGAAGTTGTTGGTTAAGCCTTAAGGGGACCATGGTGGAGGGGTGCTGACTGCTGAGGGCCTTTGGGGGTTGTTCATGGGAATTTCCATGACGGGTTCGATTTGTATTGCTAAGAATGGCTTGTGTGCCAAATTTCATTCTTTTAACTCGATCTGCAAGAATTTGTTGGTCAAAGCTCAATGAGGGGGAAACTGGGGGCCCTTGGGGATCTTTGGGGATAGTAAACAGAGCACTTCAGAAATCTTTTGAAGATGGGTGTGTGCCCACGCCCATGTCTAAAGTGATCGACTTACTACTATGCTACTCTAAGTTAGGGCAAGGAGTTTATTTACTTCCACCCTAGTTATTGAAAGTATACACCAAGTTCAGTTTGCTTAAATCAGACAGCCCATTATTCCATAATAAAACAACTAACAATACTACTAAAAATAATAACAATAAAGATTGACTACCTTAAAAAGAAAAAGGTCTCAGAAGTGCAACAAATCATCCCCGGCAATCAGCCTGTACAATACAATTTTCAGCTCAACAGGACTCTGGAGTCTGAAGAACTTGTAACAGACACTGCAGTCGTACTAATTATAGCAGCTTCACATTTATTGCTACCACAATCTTGCTAGTGTAGAAAAGAGAAAAAAATGTGAAGTAAGTAACACAAAATAATCTTTAAAAAATTTAAAAAATATAACATGAATGTTGTAAGCGTGTAATTGAAGGAATAAGTGAACATGGGTATTACACGAAGATTGTTTACCTTTTTGTCTTTTTTAGATACCAGTTTAGATCAAAGTAAGTTTGTACGGTAAGGAAAATTCTGGAAACAATAAGTTGGTTGGTTTGTGGGAAGTATTACCCCAGTGCTAGATGAGTGTGATACGAGAAACAAAGAGAAAAGAACGTTTGGCTTAAAGAAATGCTTTTTTAACTGGTTCAGGCATGGCAGTGTGAATCCTAACATGCTATGGTTAAAATCCTACAAGGTTGGCATACACCTAAATTCATCTCCAAAATGATAAAATTTCTGGGCATGTCAAGTTGGTTCAGAAAATTCATTTGTACTTATGCCCATATTGGGTCACCGCTCTCTCAATTTGTTACAAGGCAAAAACTCCACCTATTTCTGGGATTAATGATGCGAAGAGTCTTTTCAGAGACTAAAATCGAGTTTCCTGGTGACTCTATTTGCTAATCCTAATACCGTTGGTCCATCCTGACACATGCTTTCTTAAAAGGTATTGAAGCTTTCCTTTGCAAGAAGATGCTAAATGGCAAGCCATACATAAGTTGCTTCAAGGAAGTGAACCAATGATAAGCGAACATGTACCAGAAAGAAGAGTCAGTGTCCTTGTCTTATAAAAAATGGAATGGTAGAACGGTATAAAATTTTAATTGAGATCATTTACCACCTGGATTTTAAACAATATTATCCATAACAGAAAATACAGACTGTCCAGATGGTTAGTTTTCTTATCCTCATTAGAAGATAAGGTAATAAATAGCAGCCATGTGAACTGCATCTTCAGCTGATGCATTATCACGCTTGTACGAAAATATTTCGCCATAAGAAGATAACATTAATGTTGCTAATTCGTCATTTTCATGCTTCGGTGCATTTGAAAGTTCTAACGATGTGAAAGCTCATGAAGGATTTGCACGACCCCTTGTATGACGTCACTTCCGGTTCCGGTAAACCTCTAAACAATAAAGTCAAATTTAATAAATTTCCTGAACTCAGGGTTTGAATCCGTAGCTGAAACGTTATAAATGCGGTGATATTTTCAACCGTATTCAAGCACTGCAGTACATTTCGATTGCCAAACAGAAAACCTTACAAACCTTTAAACAATTTAGTCAAATGTAATGAATAGCCTGAACTCAGGGTTTGAATACTAGTGTAGAACGTTCAAAATGAATATTTTCATTTCAAATTGGCAAGGTGTGGAAGAGTTGCTCCTTGGTACCCTTAAAGAAAAAAAAATCGAAAATCTTTTTTGCGGTGCCCCAAAGGGCCCAACGTTGAAGAATTTTACTAAAGTACAACAGATAGCTGACAAATTGCAACCCAAGTTAGGATATTTATTTTAAATTGGCAGACCTTCCAAAAGATACCAATGGGTATCCTTATCGCTCTCAACAAATTTTAAAAATCTGAAAATTTGTTTGAGGTGCCCCAAGGGGGACAAAGTTAACGAATTTTGCAGAAAATACGAACGAATCCCTCACGTTTAGCGACACCATCAGGGACCATAGTGTCCCTGGTAGGTCTAACCTTGGTGGTAAGGCATTCGTGACCCCAGCCAATACCATCAACCTATCCTCTGCAGCTGAGCCATCGTATTTGTTTTACCCTTTAAACTGTTTAACTTTTGTAATTTATAATTTATTTTATTCAGTTAGTTTTAACATAAAATGGCAGTCGTGACCACCAGGTCCTTGCCATCCCGGTTTCATTTGCAACAAACCTATTATTATTATTATTATTTTCCTACATTAAAACTCAGCAGTGGTGTATTATTATTTATGTGGAATTGCTTTTGAACCAATCTGGTATCCCACCCGACCGCACTCTGCCCCTACCTCTTCCCCGAGGTTCCAAGGGTGCCTCAAGAGGAATAAAGTTACCGAATTTTTCAAAAAATCTGCACTTTTCTTACGTTAAATCTGAGCAGTGGTGTATTAATATTATCTGCAATTGGATTTGAACCAATCCGGCATCCCCCAGGTGTTCCCTCTTCCTATCCCCCGGAGGTCCCAAGGGTGCGCCAAGGGGCTCAAAGATACCGAAGTTTTCCAAAAATCTGCAATTTTCCCAATGTTAAATCTCAGCATGGGTTTATTAATATTTATCAGCAATTGCATTTAAACCAATACATCATCTCTTCGGACCTATATCTGTCCCTCGAAAGTCCCAATGGTGCCCCAAGGAGCTCAAAGTTACCAAATTTTTCCATAAATCTGCACTTTTCCTTACATTTAATCTCAGCAGATATTTTATCTGCAAGGTGGATTTAAACCAATCAGGACATTTGGCATTGTCCCCCCCCCCCCCAATTTTACCCTGTGGTAAAAAATAAATATGAGAAAAAACTGAATTTAATGTACACCAACGGGACTAAGCTTAGGTTTAGGACAAGAAAGTCAAGAACATTGTCTGAAAGAGAAATTGTTTGCGATTTACATGTGAGGTTGGCAATAAAATATGTACGCTAAATATTATTCTTTTAGTCGCAAGTTTAACAAAAGCGCACCTAAGATAATTTAACTTCCCATGTGGTGTCGATGAATTTCGTAAGAGCACCTGACTAAATTGGTGCACGGATGAAGCCATCTCTTCAATTAAACCTGCATACAGCTGCTGAAGCTTCACTAAAGGGTTTAATGCACCATTCTTCGGCGTGCGTATGACATGACATCATAAATCACAAATAATTTCTCTTTTAGACACGTTTCTGTACGTTCTTGTTCTAAACCTAAACTTAACCCCGTTGGCGCACATTAAATGCATTTTTTACCAGAGGGCGAGTTGGGGGAATGACGCCAAATGTCCTGGTTGGTTTAAATCCAATTTGCAGATAAAATATTAAAACACCACTACTGAGATTTAACATAGGGAAGTGCAGTTTTTTGGAAAAATTCGGTAACTTTGAGCCCCTTGGGGCACCCTTGGGACCTCCGGAGAGGGGGGGGGGGTAGGTAACAAATTGGTTCAAATGCAATTGCAGATAATTATTAATACACCCATGCTGAGATTTAACGTAGGGAAAAGTGTAGAATTTTTGAAAACTACGGTAACTTTATGCCTCTTGGGGCACCTTGGGACATCTGGGGAGGGTGGCAGGGGCAGATTGGGTCCAGTGAGATGTCGGATTAGTTCAAATGCAACTGCCAATACATATTAATACACCACTGCTGACTTTAAACGTTGGAAAAGTGTGTATTTTCTGAAAAATTCGTTAGCTTTGTGCTGCTTGGGGCACAACAAAAAATTTTTGAAGATTTTTACATTTTTTGAAAGCGATAAGGATACCTGTCAGAAACTGTTGGGAGTCTTGCTAATTTAAAATAAATGTCGTAAACTTGGGTTTCAGTTTTGCAACTGACTGGTGTATTTTAGTAAATTGTCAACTTTGGGCCCTTTAGGACACCTCAAAACATTTAAAAAAAATTTGTTCCTTTAAGGGGGTATTAAGGGGGCCGAGGAGCAACTTTTCCACACCCTGCTAGATTTGAAATAAAAAAATTAATTTTCTATACTCTTCCTTATCAAACACGTAACTAAAAAGGTTTGAAATGCATTGATATTTTCCATTACTGTGCAATGTAGCTTGCTTAAGCTAGCCTAATAAACAACGTAGCTGCCACATTGAATGCCAACATTACTCGGATGTAGGAAATAAACATTAGATATTTCCTGGTTCAGAATGAAAGTTAAGCAAATCTACGTTATTCAACACTACATTTCGAAGTGTCCGACTTGTGCTGCAATGCAGTGGCAAAGCCTTTGATCAAGATTTTGCCAAACTCCCCCAATCATATCTGGTGTAATTGTTTGACAGATCTCAACAATACATTGCTTTAGATCCTGAACGGTCCCCGAGTGTTGTAGGCTGTGCCTAGCCTGTTCCTCAGATAGCCCCACAGAAAGAAGTCTGGAAGGGTTAGATAAGGGCTTCTGGGCGGCTATTAAACTGCTCCCCTTCTCTCAATCCACCTGCCACAAAAGGTCCGATCAAACCACTCCCGTACATTGCGTCCAAAGTGGGGAGGAGTCCCATCTTGCTGATACCATACGGTATTAAGATGGGCAAGCGGCACTTCCTCCACGATGGATGGTAGAATCTCGCCTTGGAGGAGGTGTAAATACTGTTCAGCATTTAGTGGTCCATCAATGAAGAATGGTCCTCTCGACTGTGAACCCACAAACTCTCACCACACATTCGTGCTGGGATTGTGTTGGTGGTGTCCCTCAATTGTATAATGTGGGTTTATGATGCTGTATTGACGTGTGTTCTGTTTGTTAGGTAATACGTGTTATGAAATATGGGCTTCATCGGTCATTGCCAGATGGCGTAGAAATATGGCATCACCATCAGTGGATTCAACAACCCATTGTGCAATTGTAGTCTTCTGTCAGTAGGGGTTATTTGCGATATGGCAGAGACAGACACCCCCACCCCAAATAACCCGCTTCCCGGCTTCCACACTTGCGTCAACTTAAGGACAAGGCTTTGCGGGCGCTTAACATCTTGCGGGTTCTGTCGGGCACTTCATGGGGTGCCGATCGCACTGCCATGTTGTGCCTCTACCGAGCCCTTGACAAGATTTAGATTAGGGGTTTGGATAACATCTCTGTAATGTGTGGTGCAGTGGCAACCCGGACCACTGCACTGTGACTGAGGTTGGCGCTAATGACCAAGTTGTCGACGCGCCATTAAGCCTCAATCCCCCCCCCCGAGCCCTTGTCCGCAGCAAACTTGATTATGCGTGCATGGTCTATGGTTCAGCTAGTGACTCGACTCTCCAGATGTTGGACACTGTGCATCACAGTGGCCTGCGTCTGGCGACTGGGGCATTTCGAACGTCTCCAGTGGTCAGCCTCTATGCTGAGGCCTCGGAGCCACCTTTGTCCATTCGTCGGCGACAGCTTGCCATTCAGTATGCTTTGCGGTTGCGTGCTGTGCATTCCAGTCCTGCTTGGTCCATGGTTTTTGGGCCAGACTTGCGAGTCGGTAGGCGCAGTGTGGGTAAGGGTGATTTCCGCGATAAGCTCCAGCAGTCCTGTCAGGAAATAGCCTTTGAAATACCCTGCGTCTTGAGGCTTGGTGGGATGCCAGTGGCCCCTTGGCTTGTCCCAGGTGGCATTTTCATTTTCGCTCTGGCGTCCCTCCCGAAGGGTTCCACTCTACCAGCAAGGTACTTGCAGGAGTTCCGGCGGCTGTGTTCTCAGTACGCCGGTTATCAGCAGCTGTTTACTGATGGGTCGAAGTCAGACGTTGGCGTGGCGTGTGCTTGTGTGTGAAAGGGAGTCACGGTTGCCCATCGCCTTCCATCAGGCTATTCTGTGTTTTCTGCAGAGCTTTTGGCTCTCGGTTTGGCAGTGGAATGGATCCTTGACCTTCAGGGCACGCATTTCATTGTCTTTAGCGATTCCATGAGTGCCCTGGAGTCCTTGGCGAATTACAATCCTCGGAACCCCTTGACACAACGTGTCCAAGCTTTGCTTTCCCGCTTTCCTGACCGGCGGAAAACCGTGCTTTTCTGCTGGATCCCGGGCCATGTTGGGATAGATGGAAATGAGCAAGCGGATTCTGCAGCGAAAGGGGCCCTTTCTGGCCCGCTCCGGAGGGATCTCGGCCTTGTTCCCTCAGACGCCTTTACAACTCTGCGTCTGAGGTTACACGTTTTTTGGCAAGCCTTGTGGGACAGTCAAGTCGGTAATAAGTTGCGTGCTATTAAAGGCACTGTTGAGGAATGGCACTCGGCGTGTCGCCGCAGTCGCCATGAGGAGGTGGTGTTGGCCCGTTTGCGCGTTGGTCACACTCGACTTACTCACTGTTTCCTTTTGCGGGGCTTGACCCTCCTGAATGTTCTTGGTGTCGACAGCCACTTACGGTCCGGCACTTCCTTGTTGATTGTCACCATCTTGATATTGTTCGTCGTCGTTTCCATCTTCCGCATGACATTGCGCGTCAATTGGGTGATAAGTCTGTCCTCCTGTCCGGTGTTTTTCAATTTTTGCAGGAGGTACAGATGTATGACAAGATTTAAGTTAGGGGTTTGAATAACATCTCTGTAATGTGTGGTGCAGTGGCAACCCGGACCACTGCACTGTGACTGAGGTTGGCGCTAATGACCAAGTTGTCGACGCGCCATTAAGCCTCCATCACCCCCTCCGCTTCGCGCGTGCGGGTTTTTGTCGATCTGGAGGAGGGGGAGTGCTTTTTCTACCTTTCTTCCGTTTTCATCTATCTGAAGAGGTTGGGAAACTGATTTTTTCTACCTCTTAACACCTGCACAAATAGACCCTAAAAATAGCTTCCCACGTGCAAGATTTCATTTCATTGATCTGGATGGGGGGGGGCACTTCCCGCTCGCGGGTTTATGCTGATCCGGAGGAGTGGGAAGCTTCCCAAGCATTGGATATTATCATTCTGGAGGAGGGGGGGGACGCTTCCCACGCACGGGCTTTTATCGATCTGGAGGAGGGTGGGAAAGTGCTTTTTGCTACCTCCTATCAAGAGCACTCTCAAAAAAAGAATCGCTTTAAGCCGGCGTAAATTCGTCGATCTGGATCGGTGAGGGGGGGTAATGCTTCCCGCGTTTCGGATTTCATCGATCTGAAGGATGGTGGGAAAGAGCTTTTTGTTACCTTTTTGCATACTGGAAGTGCGGCCATAGGCAAGATGGGTCTCCGGGTTGAGGTCAAAGTCGGTCAAGGTCATCCATGGTGGAATGCCTTTTGCTACCAAAATGTGTCCTTTTTACTACCTCAGTATCTTTTTGTACCCAAAATTGCCCTCTTGCTACATGAGTCCTTTTGCCTACTAAATGTGTCCACCTCCAAGCAGAAAGGTCACGTGAGAGGAAGTGACGTCATCCGAGGGGGTAGCGCGAATGCTTCACAAGCATTCACTTTGTAAGAGCTCATGAATGCTTTCAGAGCGTGAAAATAGCGAATTAAGAACAGTATGGGGGTACCAAATTCAAGTTGTGAGAACTCTCGAATGCTTCAAAGTGGAAAAAATAGCGAATTAGCAGCATTTTGAGGGGTTCCCAAAACTGGAGGGGTCGTTGTAATGCTCTTTGAGCTTTTGAATTGTGATAACTCTAGAATACTTCAATGTGTGCAAATGGCGAATTGCCAACATTATGGGGGTCCCAAGATCGATGGGGGAGAGGATAGTGCAAATGCTCTGTGAGCATTCAGATTATGAGAATGATAAATTGTTAACTGCACTCGTAAGAATGACAAATATCCAACATTCGAGGGACTCATTAGTATAAATGCATTATGTGCTTTCACATTGTGAGAACTCTCACGAGTCCTTTACAGCATGACCAATTAGAGACATTAGGGCGTCCCCAATCGGATAGCCTAAAAGTTGCTATTATGAACTTTAACGTCTTGAAAATGCATTGATGTAATGAGCTTGTCATAAGTACTGGTTTCCAGACCAACCATGAGATAGGTACATGGCTCGTTTTTGGATTTTACATGCGGTTCCCCAGTAGGTATACTACTAGGCCTGTTCCACATGGCAGCTATTTTGGTTTCCCTTTCTGAGAAGACCTATCCATACGGTATTCAAGCTCATTAAATCCCGCTCCGCGCTCGCCTTTTCGCCAATATTTCTTTTTTTTTCATCATCCATCTCGTTGTGCAGACGTTTCCTTTTAGCTGCAGCTTTTTTTGCTAGTCTCTCTTTTCTCTGCGCTTTAGTTTCTTGAGCGCGAGCTTTCCTCATTGAAGTAGTTGTTTTTTTTTCAATCACTCTTCTCTCTGAGCTTCGGTTTCTCCAGCATGAGCTTCGCTCATTGAAGCAGTTTTTTTTTTCAATCGCTCTTCTCTACGAGCTTCCATTTCTCCATCTTGAGCTTCGCTCATTGATCATTGAAGCAGCTTTTTTCTCCAAATTCTCTTTTTTTCAAATCCGGGCATAACGAGTAGTATCTTTCCCGTTCCAATTCTCTCTTTTCCATTTTGCGCTTCTACTCCCATGCGGAAGGATCCTCCAATCTCCTCCGATAGTTTCTCCAATAAAGAGAGTCTCCGAACTGCTTTCTCTCTTTCTTCCAACTTCTTCTCCTCGTTCTCGTTTTCATCTTCTTGCATTTTGAGTGCTATATTAGCCTTTTCTTCTCCCCCTCGTCGCTCATAACGTCGACATCCAAGTAAAAGTCATCCTCGTACTCTTTCCACACGCCCGAGTCGTAGTGACTGATAGCTAGGGTGTCTTCGCCATTTTCCAAGGTGAACCTCTTTTCGTATGGCGAGAGGAGGGATTTCGAAAGTCGCACCATACTCAAGTCGTGTCCGACGCTGGAAATTTTCGCCTAAGTACTCTTTTGCACCACTGTCCTCAATTTCAACGTGGATTTGTAATCATCGAAGGACAAGTGCTTCTTGACAAACGATCTCTGGATTCCTTTGTTTTTTAATGGTCTCTTTTCTACATGTTTTAACTCCGTACACCTTCGCTCACAGTCCGACGAAATCTTGGATGAGTACGCTGCCCATATTGTCTTTCATCTTTGCCAGGACCTGCTAATTTGACTCTGAAAAAACGGGGTAGTCTCGGGGGCAATTTTTCGTATTCAAACGATCTCGGGTCTTGAGCATGTCCTAGAACACGTTGTCAGTTTCGATTCGGTAGGAAAGGCTGTATGTCGGTAAAGAGGAGCTTTACTTGGTCTCAGTACTATGGACGAATAAACTCGTAATGGAACTCGTACATCGTGAGTTTAGACAGTTCTAAAATAGAGAATCCCGAGTAAGTAGGGAGATCGCACCAAACGATTCGAATACGCCAGTTGATCAGCTTGTGGTTTTCGTTCAATATCTTGAAGGAGTTGGCATGGGTGGGGACGTGTATTTCAAAACCCTTTTAGCGTCGGTGCATAGCTTGATGTCAATCCAATTTTGTTTGTTTCCATGGTCTTGCAAAAAACCGAGTTGTTCAAGAGTTTAAAATAGTCCTTCTCGAACGGAGCGCTCGCCACTTGCCTTTTCACGGTGTTGAAGTCTATGTACTCCCTCTTCCACGGTTTCTGGTTGAAGGTGAGGACTCTTCGGATGCGGCGGAGAACTAGCCATGCCGGCATTTGAATTTCAGGTTCTGTTAGTGGACGGAGTACTTCTTCTTGTGCAGAAGATTCGGAACGACCTTGTGTTGGACGAAGATTTATTAGTGTGATTTAAGTCTTTGGCCAAATCTCTAGATTAAGGGGACAAGAATTCCTCCCTAATTTTGATCTTTTCCGGAGTGATGGGGTAATCGTTTTGCTTATAGTAAAGCTCTCTGGGAAACTCGAGATCCACCTGCAGGATGTATCCAACATCTGCGTCATCCGGCATGGTGTCTACATCTAAGGTCCTGATTTACTCCCTCGTCAGGTAACGGGAATCGTCGTTAGGTAGATGGGCGCACATGACAAAAGACATGACATGGCCGAAGACGTGTGTGAAGAGTCCTACTCGTATTTCATCATGTTGAGCAGAGCTGCCCAGCTAAATCCTGGAGTGGATACGTAATAGCAGGGATCCAAATTGTTGTTTTCCTGGCAAAGGTTTCTAAAATCTTTGACTATGCCAGCAGGAAAACATTCGTCATTCGGTAGATCTCGTGGTACAAACCAAATTTCTTCGCTTTCATCTTAAGCCAAAAGTTGAGCCCCGAACGTACTTGTCACTCGGTAACTCTTCATCTTACAGCTGGGAGAATAACGACATTCCAGATGGTAGTTCTTCTTTATCGAAAACTGACATGTCTCACACGTGCTCGTAAGGGTAGACACCCTTTCACGTCAGGAGATTTAGTGCATCCTCTCGAGTCGTGGGATCCTGAAACAAAGCGGATTTTAGGCCAGAGTCCAAGGCGGCTTCGAGGATGGAAAATCCGACGTTGCTTTTCTTGTGGTTCTCCACAAGAGTGTCCAGCGAAGCATTCAAGAAACTCAGACTGTCCATGAATCGAAGATATACACCCTTACTTTTAATAGTCATGCTCTGAAACTTTTCCGCATTTCGGCTAGTGACTTCCACTTTTCCCTTGAATTTGTGCACGCTGGATACCAGGAGGTGCATGTCGTATCCTTATAGGACGTGGAATACGACGGGCATGGTTCTCCGCTCTCGAGCACTCAAATTGCATTTCTAGTGAGCAGCTCCCTTGTACTTCCCGCCAATGTGGCAATGGTCCCTACCCTTTTACTTGGGGTCTTTGCAGTACAAGGGTTTTTCGCAGTAATGGCAGACATTGGTGTGAGAGTAGCTGTCTTTTTTGGCTCGGATGACTTTGAGCCGTTTCATGTCTTTCAACAGCATAAGGTAATCTTGGGCTTCTTTCACCATGCATATGTAAAACACGTTGATGGTGTCTTCTCTCAAGTAATATTGCTTGCTAACAATTTCCCCGTTTGTGCCACAACGATGTACCAGAAGCTGCAGGGCAAGTGCTAATGGATTTTAGTTGTTGAACGTATTGATGCTTCGGGCCTAGCGGTTTGCATGGGGCGAACGATACACACGAAATCGGCGTAGACAAAGTGAGGGAAATGGTTTTTAAGTTGAAGTGCCGAACGTAGAGAAAGTTTTCTCCTGGTGACTTGAATTTAAGCGCTTGCATGGGGTTGAATTTAACGCATTATTTCTTGTGAGTTGAGAGCATCCATTCCTTTCCGAACCCGGCGAAACAGTTCCTTCAATGGAACTTGGTGTGACTGCCTGTGCTTCGGAAGCGTAAAAATCCGGCTATGTCTCTAATGGAGCAGTAATGGGTGTTCACCGTTCCAGAGTCTTTGTCATATTTGCCACCCAGCTAGAGAATATCTATGGGTTGATCATCTAAATTTTTAGAGATCCTTCCACGGTGTGAAAACCTATAACATTAATGGAAAGATCGTTCACCTTTTCGAAAATGTCGATTTCACCGAGCTTCAAAGGGTAAGAAATCATGCTGGTATCGAGCATATCTTCGAATTCGAGATAATCTTCCAGGTATTCGCTGCTCAATTTTGACGTTCAGTATCAGAAGGGGGTAGGTGCCACAGTTGGCGATTTTCAGATCTTTCTTCTGGTCCATACCTCCTTCTTGCTTGCATCGTACCATGAAAAAAATTTTCAAATTATTATTTTTTTTTGAGCTACAGTGTTTTTGCGGTAGTTGACACTAGATGGCGTTACCAACAACAAGCAATCTCAATGCAAAAGCTGCTGCACGTTCTGTGCAAGATGGAGGTAAGTGCTGCTGAAAAATGTTTGCAACACTGGCACATACCCTCTTCTGGCACAAAATTTTTTTAAACTTAAAATTTTAAATTTAAACTAAGTTATGTATGTTAAGTACTATTTACAAACCTCTTTTACATGCTGATAGACATTCCTGGTGAGGTAGATGAAGTTCAGTTTCCATGTGTATTACCGTCACACAACGTTTTTAACCTCTCCTGAAATATTTAGTTATTGCGTGGAGCTGGAAACCCTGGAGTAGCCACTCTTTGCGCGATCGCTCGGCAGAGCGTGTACTTCCCGTGGCGGCCATTTTCTAATGCTTACACCACATGAGTATCAACGTAGCACGTATCTCAACCACGTTCGATAGTTACAATGACGTTTAAAACTAAGAGAACATAGCGGTCAAAGGAAGAACTGCAATTTGTTTTGGTTGTTCCTTCCTACTCATTGTATTTCCAAGAAAGGAAGTGTACGACTTTTTTTTTGTGGGGGATGGGTGAAGGGGGAGAGGAAATTGCTCCTTCCTACTTTTTCTGTCCAAATAAAGAAACAGACAATAAAATCGATTTTTTTTTGGGG
>JAHWFP010008853.1:0-26535 GCA_023313725.1 Lithobius niger | reverse complement strand
AAATTTTTACTAGATTTCTTTAAATTCACATTAGGATCTAAAAAAAATTGTTTCCATTGTCGTTTTAATACATTTTTCTCTGCACAAAGAATAAGGTAAAAGGTTGCTGAATAGGTCTAGTCAAAAAACATACGTTATCTAGTATATATACTAGTGGGCTAAATGGAACCGAATGACAATTAAAAAATCCTAATTTAAACGGCTTCAATTTACACAAATCATTATTTATCTGTCAATAGATGGCGCCCCACTTGCTGCTGTTTAACACAGAATACTAAAAGCATATTAACTTGTTTTCTTAACTGCAGCGTCATTTCTCTTCATGATACATTATTTCATTAGAGCATTAAGAGTGAAGTAATGCAGTAATTTGGCAAGCACCTGCTTAAGAGGCTACCCTTATAAATACGAAGAATCAACAGAGCTACTTGTTACGTGCAGCTGTATTGTTTCAGATTCGTTGTTGGAATAGTTATTGTTAAGTAGAAAACTCAATCGAATGATACACAAATACATTTTCAACATGATAGTCCACATTTACACTATTCAGCCACGCACCACACCTGAAGTCGAACAAGTCTGACCAGAAGACTGTGCTTGCTCCTTCGTTTGAGGTCACCTGGAAGAGCTCACAAAGCTGGCAGTGCACACTGAGACTCAGTTTTTCTTCCTGTTCAGCTTGGTAGCACACTGCCATACTGCTACATTGAAGGAAAAATTAATGCTCACTTATAAATTATTGCCTATATACAGTACTACATTTCGATCACTTTAGATAAGCGATGACCTAATAGTTTGTATCTCGCTAGTAAAACCTCTTAACACGCTGTTAAAATATATAGCCTGTAGTTGGCATTGGTTACATGAGAGAATCACCGACATATTGCCACTCGTCAAAATGCCACCACGACAAAATGCCACCATCAAAATGCCACCGGACAAAATACCACCCTCTACCGACCAAATGCCACTTCAACATTTTTTTTCTGATCTTTTTAAAAAGCCACAATGCATAAACAAAGATACAATTTGCAAACCTTGTCTATTTAACATTTTAAAAAGTCACCTACTGGGTGGTGTAAAAATCTGGAGAAGCTACTGCCATTCCAAATCTACTAAGATGAGAACCACGAAGATATACATACGTATACTATGGGTCGGGGGACATGTGCTGATGCTAGTTTAAATGACCTTGGTCATTCTAGGTCATCATGATGCTAAATTTTTAACTACACGTCGCAGAATAGTGGAGTAAATTGGATAGGTTTACAGTTCTCTGCAACTACGTTTGTGAATTTGCTAGTGGTGTTACAATTAGAAATGTGATAGAATGTGAAAAATACGAGCGGTTGTTTAAATTTGGATAGGAATGTAGACCATTCATCCCGTAAGCTCGTGAGACGTGAGAGCCACTGTGTTTAAAATACGTGTAAATATAAAATACAATTAAAATTTGAGCCTATTTTAAGGCCATTAAAGTAAGTTAATTTATTGTTAAACATCTCCTTACTTTTTCGTTCGTCGTAATGGATCCCGATTGTAATGTAATCTACCTTTTTCTTTTTCACATGATACATGTAAACCATCCTTGCACAGTTTTTGGCCCCCCTTTGTTGCCCATAATCAGAAAAAAATTTTGAAGTGGCATTTTGTCGGTGGAGGGTGGCATTTTGTCCGGTGGCATTTTGATGGTGGCATTTTGACGTGGTGGCATTTTGACGAGTGGCATTCTGTCGCGTTACCAGATGAGATAAAACGCTTTTCCAACATTTGTGTAGTTGGGACAAAATGAAACACAACAACAGTAAAAAAAGACTGAAAAAAAGAGCAGTCAAAAAAGATTGCAGAAAGTACTTCTTCTCAAACCGTGTGGTGCATCCGTGGAACTCCCTACCATCGGAGTTGGTAAACTCCACCAGTCTACAGCAATTTAGACGTGGTCTCAAAAAGACTGATCTTTCGAAATTTTTAAAGTGTTTCTGATTTTAACTTAATACAACTGCGTGATATTAACTTTTTTGTAGCAACCATCTATGTTTTATGCATATTTTTCTATTTTAATATATTAGTTAAAATTGATCTTAATTGTTTTAATTGTTTTTAATTGTGACAATTGTTTTAATTTGTTTTAGTTATTTTAATTGTTTTTAATTGTGACAATTGTGTTAATTTGTTTTAGTTATTTTAATTGATTTTAATTGTGACAATAGTTTTAATTTGTTTTAGTTATTTTAATTGTATTTAATTCTGACAATTGTTTTAATTTGTTTTTGTTATTTTAAATATATTTAATTGTGACAATTGTTTTAATTTGTTTTAGTTATTTTAATTGTTTTTAATTGTGACAACTGTTTGCCTGTATTATAATTTTTAGGACAGGTGTTAGTGGATACTGAGCATCCCTTTCTGATTTCCTTTTGCCAATTTTTGGTAATAAATTTAGTATTATTAGATGTTGCCAGATTCTGCAGACTTTCAATAGGCGATAGTGCCACTTTTATAGAGATCGGCCGTCAGAGACAGCCAGAGATAAGTGCTACTTTGTCAAGGATAATTAGTTTCATTGTGCCAAAGTTTCAGAAAGTGATTGTTACGTGCTGCCCAACGTGCTACGTCGAGTAGCTAATAATTTGAATAACCACCTATAGCTAGTACGAGTACCTTTTTGGTGTGTCCTACTGCTGCTTTTTGCTGGCCTTTTTCTTATTTTATTTTTTTTCAAATAGGTCTAAGCTATGTATCATATTTATTTTAATAGGCTTTCGTTTAATACAGAATTTAGTTTCTGTTTAGTTATTTGCAGCTTCTTTGCACAGCCCAAACTAAAGATGTGGGCCATCGCCCCAGACTAAAAAAAAATAGCGCTTTAGCCACCGCTGTTCGGGCTGCCTGTCTATAATTCTTACAACAACTGCTGCTCAAAGTGGCTTCCTTAGATTAAAATATTAATAATAAGGCAGTTAACTGCAAGATAAATAATCATCACTACGATAGTTTTAATAATATTCAGAAGACACAAAAGGTGGATAAAATTTGACACCAACGAAAATGTTGAGAAGCACACCTCTATCAAGCATTGCAACAACTCTATTAGCGCTATTAGGCTATACAATGTAAAAGTAGTAACCATCACAATTGTAGGTTAAAATGTGTTAGCTTTTAAGCTTAATTTTTAGCCTTTAAGCCTAATTTTTACCTGCCGTTTCAATTTCGGCAGCTAACAGAGAATTCGGTTCGACAATCGAGACACGTTGTGTTGCCGTTCCTGTGGGCTGGCAACAAGGAATCCAAACTATTAGACACCGGCATGTTACTGTTTCGTGCTGTGGTATAAACACGTCGTCTGCTTTATACTTTCGGTTTACACACTGCTTCGCAGTGACAAAACTTCAGGTTTCATGTTCGGGATTCCCATCGCCATGCAGAAGCCATATCCAAGAAGCGGTTTCTTTCAAATGAAGCTAACGTGTGTCGTTAACGGAATCCTTTTTTTTATGGTTGCTTGTCTTCCTGTAGTGGTTATAAGCGACGATCAAATGTTATTATTTCGTTGAGTTACGCCGAGAAAGCCTATTAGGTATAAGGGGTCAACGATGTTTAACTTGCCATGTTTTTTAATGAACGATGTTTAACTTGCCATGTTTTTTAAACTCCACTAGATTATCACTAAAAAAGGCGGCGGACGGACGGACAAAGCCGTTGTTATAGTCATCCCAGCCGTTTAGGCTGTACAGAAGATTAAAACAATACTAAGATTCCGTTATTCAGCATTTAGAAGTTGTGTAAAGTCCTAAGGATTCATTTTAGTGACGTGCAGTGCGAAGCAAAGGAAATAAGCTTGTCACCCAGTGTTTTTGTCAGGCTGTATATGTCTGTGTGAATCCACGAAAACTTCGAACCCATTATCGGATTTATTTCAAACTTCCCAATACCATTCGATGCCTATTTGTGGATTTAAGTTCGAATATCAGTAAAAACTTGTTAAGGACTTTCGGGGTTTTTGACTCTTAAATATGCAAAAAAAAATTATAACCGATCGTCTAAAAAAATTGTTCGAGTGAAATTAACTCTAATATGTAACAGCTAAAAGATCGTAGGATGGTCGTAGATAAATTATATGCAAATTCAATCAATAAAAAAAAATGTCTGGGGAATGTAGTGTAATGGAATGCAGTGAACACTACATTTCTTATTGCAGTTTCATTCGCGTCATTTAGCCAATATGCTAACTTGCTCTTTTTTTGTGTGTAATATTTTGATGCTCAATGCTTAGCGTTAGTTTTATTTTGTTTCGTACTATTTAATTTTTCCCTGTGGAGGTAAAAAACAGGGTATTTTTCGTTAGCTTCTTTGGCATGCAAAAGTTATAAAAAGTTGACCTTTAAACATACTGAATGTTGTCACATTCGACGTAATATAGAATTTGCGTCAGATTTTGGACTTCGAAACCGCTTCTAAAAATTATATTTGAACTCGTCAAAAAAATTATGCTTTAGTTACAAATACAAGCAATAGGCATTCGCAGACTTACAGGAATACTGGGGATGTTGTAGCAAAAAAAGAAAATGCGGTCAAAACGAGCAACATTTCCAGTAGGAGTTTAAGACAGATGCTGTTTTTTTCGACCATTGTCTCCTAAACACTTCAAAAAAATTCGTGCCTCCACTGCCCCTATTCCATTTCTCATTCCATTTCTTCAGTAAGGAGACATGACCTTATTCCAAGCCACATGGTAAGAAATACGTTAAATATAAGCAGGTTTTCAATTGTTTTTTTGTAAGCATTCTAGACTTTGTGTCAACTTTCCCACTAGACTAAAGAAACTTGTAACCCTTGTTTCATGAAATATCTTCTATTTTTATATTTATTCTGAAAGATTTATTTACCAAAGGGGCAACTTGTATAACGGGATTGACGGAGGGGGGAGGGGGAGAGAAATCATGCTTTTTTTTAAGTGTCGCAATGTGTAGACACCCTTGAGCGCAGGAACTACGAACAAATGTTGAATTCTTAGCATTTTTAGTTGTTAGACAACATGGTTTTCTGGCGCTTGGGCACCTGCTTAGAGGCTACCGTGTAACAGTTGCCGGAACAACGTGCTACAAGCTCTGTTAAATGTGTTGTTGTGGTACATTTATTGTTATAAGGACAACTCATTGTTGTGTATTGTTGTAGCTCTAAGTGCATCGTTCTAGAACGGAATATCTTTCAACAATAGACGTAGCATCCGATTTAGCATTGTTATCGACTATAGTAAATTCCGTATAACGAAGGCGTTTTTTTGAACTGAGGTGTACGTCCAACTGTTGAACTTGCCATCATAGCCCTTCCATTTAATGAAGTAAAGCATTTTCCCATCTTTTCCGTTATTCTTACGTAATACTTGTTCTACTAAAAAAAATCGGGAACTAGAATTCTTTGTAGTTCTGGTTTGTAAAAACTTCGAGCAACGGTTCAATCGACTCGTCTTTTAAAAGATAACTAACCAGCTGGTTTTGTTAGCACTTTACAAATAGTAAAGACTTCGTCAGTAAAATTTTGCAAATGCCCTTCATCGAAAATTTTCTAAACTTTAGAAATCCTGACTTTATTTCCTAAGGCAAATTTGGGTTTGTTCAACAACCGTTTAGTACTAGTCCTTCTCAACAACGGCTCGTGGTGTTTTGTTACTTCCCTCGGTTTAAGTTTTATGGCGGAATGAATCGTGTTATTGTAATTGGTAACTAACTCGTCGATAATGTGCGTCCACTCGTAAGTTCCCTGCCTGGTGAATCTTTTCCATATTCGAGTTTTCAGCATTCTGTTGAAACGTACTACCACTCTAGTTTTCTTTTCAGAGTACATAGAGTTCATGTTGATGTTGTTACGCTTAAATAGGGCTTTGAAGTCTTTATTGTAGAACTCGCTACCTAAATCGCCATGTAAATTATTAGGGTTGTATCTCACGCGAGTATTTTCTTGAAAGCTTCGGTAACATCTTTGCCAGATTCAGATTTAAGTGGAAAGGCCCAAGAAAACTTGGATGTGCATTTAATGCAGGTTAGTAGGTAGGTAATTTTTTTATTTAGGTTAGCATAAGGTATCATTTCAACCAAGTCAGCCTGCCATAGATCGTTCAGGCTCAGTACAATCACTTTCTGTCCCTTTTTTCTTCGATTTCATGTCTTCCCAAATCGGAGCGATGATCGATGTGTACTTGGTGCAATGATTGGACTTGGGTTTACGGGTAGCTGGATCGGTGTTCTGTAATATTGCACGAGTATTTTTTAACATAACCACATCAAGGTGTAGGAAGTTTATTTCAAATCTTTATGAACTTGCAAACTCCAAAGTCTGCGTTTTCCCAAAAACTGTTCCCCAATGACCACAATGTCATTTTCAAAAATTTTAACTAATTTATTCCCGAAGTTATTTATTCCCGAAGCTCGCCTTTTTTAGTCTCATATTGTAGTCAAAATACTGGGTCTCCTTCGGATTTTGGAAAAAACTTTATCAAGAAATATTTAGCAGTTTCTCCAATTTCCTGGCCAGGTAACAAACTATTGAGGGACCTTAGAGCGACTATGTTAGGGAGTTCTGGTGGGATGGAAATGCGTCTATGTTGCACCGCGGAATATGAAGGGGTGACTTTAGGACCGAAATTGAATGGAAGTAGACAAGGAAAACTTTACACCGTTAATCTTTGTACCTTTCTCGTTTTTAACTTTCAGTAAGTTTTTTTTGCAAGAGTTTGGAAAGATGCGTTTGCTAGGATGGTTGAGACATTTTTAGGTTATTTATTTATCTACCCCAAAACTAACCTTTTTAAGGATTCCCACCAAGCTCTTCGACCATGTAAAGTCGTGATATCAAACGCCACCTCTTTCACCAAGCTAATCCCATCGAGTAATAGTTTGAAGGTTAAATGAAAAAAATGAAAATTGCTTACTATGCAATTTTCAATTAGTTCATTTTACGTTTGAAGTATTAGTCAGTGGGATTAGCTTGGCGAAAGAGCTTGACGTTTGATTAGACGAAATCCATTTTTTTCTTAGTAATTTGAAATGGAAATGCCAACCTAGTTTTCTGGTCCATTTCTTTTTCTTCTCTTTTTTTTTTGGTTTCGTTAGATTTTGAGGATAGCAGTCACCTTTTTTTCATTTGATAAGCATTTTTATTAGTACTACAGTATCTCCGTGCAAACGCACGAATTTGTTTAATGTTCAGTTTGGCATTGTTGCATAAAAACAATGTTTAAAACAATGTAAAACAATTTATTTGTTTGTTTGGGGCTGCCTAACCCCTGAACCACTTGACCAATCAAAAGAAGTCATAGGAAAACGGCACATCTCCAGAGCCAAACCTGCAAAATGAGCTAAGAAACAGTTTTATTCTCCGGATGGAAAAATTTATTTTCGTGATACAAAAAAGCGTTACCAGTAGTTAGTAGTAGTTAGTAGTTAGTAGTAATTAGGCAAAATTCAATGTTATTTACATCGTTTTTTCAACAAGAAAACGGTAAGCTGTGTCCTTAATAGTGACTTTTATGTTGTCAGGCGACCAAAGTCTACCGATTAAACAAGTTTAGCCTTTTCTGTCGCGTAGTTATTTATCCTCAGATGGCTGAAAACAGTTAAACTACCTTTGCTGTAAAGACACAACGTGTCTAGTGGTCGCCATGCTCGTATATACATATTATCTGGATGTTATAATTTTATCTTGGCGGGCGACACACTAGCGTGTGTCTTGATTTTGAGGTTCTTCCTTTTATTATATACTTAAATATTTAAAGTGCCAAGCCTCATCGACGGCTAGGCACATTTTAAAATTTCTCGTATATAAAAAAAAGGATGTCAGTCAATAAATTTGGACAAGCATTGAAAAGGACGATGAGGGAAGGGGGTAAAGCGATGGGAGTCAGTCCGAGAGGACAGCTAGAACTAGGATACATTTTAACCCCCGAAAACAATTACGACATGCAAAGCAAGCATGTAACTACAGTAGGAGCTGCTATCGAACCTGAAGACATGGTAAATTATTCTCAGTTCGGTACGCTGGCAATGAATGTTCAGAAACTTGAAACCGACTTGCCTCCTGCCATAACTCTTCTTTTTGACTAGTTGGCTTCCGCCATTTCTAAAATCAAAAAAAATACATTGTACTTAGATAAGGATGACGGGAATTTTTACGTGAAGAAGAAACAAATTAAGGTCGTTGCTTTCTCTCGGCGCGCTGCTGCGGCAAGAAAAGTAGACATTGACAGGAATTGTTTATTGCAGGAAGACCAGAAAGTATACTTCAATGAATCGCACGAGCCGATTAGAAACCTAAGCTATCCTACTTTACCGAGCGATGCTGTTAATAAAGTATTCTTGCTTGTTACAAGACGACTGGAAAGAACACTTCAGTGCCGCGAACAAACCGATTAGAAATTTAAGTGAACCTACTTTACCAAGTAACGCAGCTACGAAAAAATTTGTGCATGAAAACCATTTCATGCTGAACAGTTTTTGGAAGAAGCGAGCGATTGGATCATTAATTCTGGTCCTCTCTCTGGTATTTGATATAAGAAAATAGGAACATGGGAGCATTGCTAAGCAGCAAAGCAGCTAAGCATGTCAGCATCTGCGTAAGCCAAATCCCTCCAGCCTACCTTTAATCAGTAGGTAACTGTTGGCAACGTGCAGAAATAAATCTTGGTTTTCAACGTGTATGCGGATATCTGAATTTACACTGTAGAGATTAGTGCCAACAATAGGATTGTATTTGATGGTAAGTGTAATACTCGACCGTTGAATAGTACACCAAAGGTTCATTGATTTAAAAGTAATCTACCACGTTCATTTTCTGGGTGTTGTTATAAATTTGATGAAAGCTTTGTTTCAAGGCGCAAAACCGTTGTTTTTTTATTATTAGAGTTAAAATTAAGATCCTTTCCCTTTTTTCCAAAAATAAGCTTTTTATCCTTTTTCATTTAATTTTTAGATCTCAAATAAAGACACACCGTGAGCTTTTTGCCTTTTAAATTCAACGGCTCGTTGGCCTGTGGAGTGAGCCAAACTCTTATATTTTTATTAATTTGGTAGTAACTTGGAAGTAAATTAAATCATGAAGGGACTCTATGATCTTGAAACCGGGAGGAGAATTGGGATAAAAGGAGTATAAAGTGGGTTATGTATTGTTGTTTCGATACGAATTGCCTATGATGTCGATGTGCACGAAAACTGTATTAACGCTCACAATGTCGACTGTATTTTGGCTTTCTCAACTTCTAAAATAGTTACCCGAATCAAACCCCAAAACTGGAGCTAAGTTCTGGTAACCAGAAAAGGATAAGCCGTAGTTCAGACCAGTAATTATCAAGTTTGTTTTTTTTGGAGTGTTAAAATTTGGAAGAATCATAATGGCATCCTCGCTGCAGCCATTTGCATCTATGGCCAAACTGAGATATTTATTCAAATCTTCGATTTCGTAAGCCCCGGGGTGACTAACACTTTGTGCCAGAAAGCACCAGCATCAGTCGTGTATTGAAGTTCGTTATTTTTTGAAGTGATGTTATGAATGCTTATATACATGTCTAAATTAAGCTGTGCAAATTCGTAACTTTTTCAGAATCCAAATGAATAAGAGTGTTTAGACGAATTCTCAAATTAGAGTCTTATCCAGAGAGAATAATATTATTATTGAACAAGAATCCATGATGATGTATTTTTTTTAAAAAACGAAAGGAGAAAAAAGATGTAAAAGCTCAAAGAGCATTTGCTCATTCATAATTTTTGCACTTTGAAACATTATAGAGTTATCGCAATGTGAGAGCTCACAAAGCATTTGCACGACTCATCCAGTTTTGGAAAGGAGAAAAAATGTGAAAGCTCAAAAACCATTTGCGCATTCTTCATTTTTACGCTTTGAAATATTTTAGAGTTTGCAATGTGAAAGCTCATAGAGCATTTGCACGACCCCTCCAGTTTTGGGAACCCCCAGAATATTGCAAATTCATGATTTTCCGATGCTGAAGCTTTTAAGAGTTATCATGTTTTAAAGCTCACAAAGCATTTGCACGACCTCTCCAGTTTAGGGAACCCCAAAAATGTTGCTAATTCGTCATTTTTTATGATTCGAAGAATTTTAGAGTTATCACAATGTGAGGGCTCACAGAGCATCGCACGACCCTTCCAGTTTTGGGAACTCCCAAAATACTACAAATACGTCATTTTTATGCAATGAAGCACTAGAGACTTCTCACAATGTAACAGCTCATGAAGCATTTGCACTACCCCCTAATTTTGGGGACCCCCTCGATTATTGTACCCGCCCCCCCACCAATACTGGTGCTAATTCGTCATTTTCAAGGTCTGAAAGCTTTTTTGAGGTTTTGCAATGTGAATGCTCGTGAAGCATTCGCACTACCCCTCATAAGACGTTACTTCCGGTCATGTGACCTTCGTGATTGGAGGTGGTCACATTTTGGCAGTAAAAGAACTCATGTAGCAAAAGGACATTTTTACGTAGAAAAAAGGACACTGAGGTAGCAAAAGGACACATTTTGGTAGCATAAGGCCCTTCCCCATGGGTGACCTTCACCCTCTTTGACCTCGATCTGGTGATCTGGTGACCCTTCTTGGCTATGGCCACACTTTCCCTTCCCCCTCCAGATTGACTAAATCCTGCGTGCGGGGCGCGCCACCCCCCCCCCTCCTCGTCAAGATCGACGAATTCCCGCATGTGAAAAGTAGGAAGCTATTTTTTTGAGGATCTGTTTGTGCACATGACGGGAGGTAACAAAAAGCACTTCCAACCCTCCTCCAGATTGAAGAAATCCCGTGCACAGGAAGCAGGCCCACGTCATCCAGATCGACGAATTTATGCACGCGGTAAGCAGGTCTCCACTCTCCACTCCTCCAGATCAACAAAAACCTGCGTGCAGGAAGCAGACACTTCCAACCAGATGAATGAATTAAAGCACGTAGGAAGCAGGCCCCCCCTCCTCCAGATCGAGGAAAACCCGTGCACGGGAAGTTGCCTCCCCTTCCTCCAGATTGATGAAAACCTGCACGTGGGACGCAGGGCATCCAACTCCAGATTGACATGAACCCGGGTGCGGAAGCGGCTCCCGTCCTCCTCCAGATCTACGAAATTCCACGCGCAAGAAGTGGGGCGCGATTTATTGAGGGTCTCTTTATGCACGTCATAGGAGGTAGAAAAAAGAACTTTCCCACCCTCCTCCAGATTGACAAAAATGGAAAAAGGTAGCAAATGGCACTTTCCCACCCTCCTCCAGATTGAGGAAGACGGAAAAAAGGTAGCAAAAAGCACTTTCCCTTCATCCAGATTGACAAAAACCCTCGCGTGGGAAGCGTGGATTTTCCCCCTCCTCCAGATCGACAAATACCCGCACACGGAAAGCGGTTTTTTTTGGGTTGGGGTTGTCTGTTTCTGCCATATCGGGGGGGGGGGAGATGAGGCTTAATGGCGCGTCGACAGCTTGGTCATTAGCGCCAACCTCAGTCACAGTGCAGTGGTCCGGGTTGCCACTGCACCACACATTACAGAGATATTATTCAAAGCCCTAATCTAAATCTTGTCATACATCTGTACCTCCTGCAAAAATTGAAAAACACCGGACAGGAGGACAGACTTATCGCCCAATTGACACACAATGTCATGCGGAAGATGGAAACGACGACGAAAACCATCAAGATGGCAACAATCAACAAGGAAGTGCCGGACCGTAAGTGGCCGCCGACACCAATAACATTCAGGAGGGTCAACCCCCCGCAAAAGGAAACAAATCGCAAATTTCCCCTGCTTCTGTCATAGTCCTCTTCATCAAGGTGTTGTGGAGTGGCGGGTTTGTACCCATGGTACCCCTGTTCTTTAAGGATTCTATGGATGGCTGTTTGGTTGGTATTAAGGTTCTGGGCAAGGTCACGTTATTATTTTCGAGGGGTTGTTTTGAGACTCAATTACGGCAAGAGAACTTTCTTAATCTGTAGCCGAACGTGGACGACCAAATGCTTCCAAGTCGTCTGCCACAGATCCTGTTGCCTTATATTTCTTCAACAAATTATTGACTGTGTTGTAACCTGGTCGGCTCCCTGTATGCTACAAAGCAGGACTAGTTCAATGCTCTCCTCGATAATGTACTTTGGGGCATGTCTTACAGGCTTACACATTCAAACCTAAGGTTCAACTTCTACGTTCAAAGAAGATGGCTGCGACGGAATTGTAATACTATAGGTACGACCCGACAACACACAGTTTGCTGCAGTACAATTACAAAACATACCCATCAACTGCAGGTGGAGATCCTCAGAAGTATTATGTAAAAGGGGTTGTGTGTGGCATAATTTACACATCACGAGTGTAGGGGCTGGTTCAGAACGAGGAGTAATGACTATCATTTTGTGTGGGGTTGAGGGGGAGGGTACGTGGGGTGACATCTGAGGGTGGACACGATGAGACAAGGTTTTTAAATTACCCCTATCACGGAGAATTTACATGAAATTTTGTAGAATTTACACATTACAAGTGTAGGGGGAGGGTTCAGACTGAAGTAATGACGTCACTTTTATGTCGGTGTGAGGGGGAGGATCAGTGGGGTTACATTCCATAGAGGGACTCGATGGGACACGGTTTTTTAAATCATCCTTATCACGGAGAATTTACTTGAAAATTTTAGAATTTATACAGCTCGAGTGGAGAAGGGGTGTCGGCCAGTGGATTCATGGTCTGTGAGGGAATCACCCGTAGGTTCTGGAGGCCCATGGGGTTAGTGTAGAATTTACAGAAATCAGGTAATATTTACACATCTTGAGTGGAAGGTAATCAGCCCATGGGTTCGCATTCTGTGGGGAAGGGGTCGCCTGCGTTATGAGGTTCTGGGGTGTTAACACGTAGGGCGAGCATAGAATTTACATGAAATTCATGAAATGATGTAGAATTTACATGCAATGTTGGAGGAGAGTGAACTCCCCATTGTTTGTACATCTCTAAAAATATCATTTTCCCCTACAGCAATGGAACAAATTTTAAACATATCTTATAAATAACAGGTACTTTTTTGGGCTACACCAATGCATGGCCCAGCAGAAAGTCTGATACCAAAACATACGTTATATTGCTTACCAACAACTTTATCAAATACTTTGGTCCACTAGTTCAAATTATCTTAGACTTGGGACCACCAATATACTTACAAAGCCTTTTCAATATAACAGTACCTACATCTCAAATCGTGAGTTGCCTTACATTTGTAAAAAAATAAATAAACGAATTTTAATATTGCAGTGACTGAGACGTTAGAATGACGAACGCTGTAATAAATGTGACATTCTGTGGGGTTATATGGTTATATAATATAGTATAAGTAATAAGTTCTGTTTAACCAACATTAAGTGGTTAGGAGGAGGAAGGGGCCTGGAACTACTTACACCAACCCTGTGCTAAGGAAATGTGGCATCAAAGCAGAAGTAAGGCGTCAGAAAAGGACCCTTCATGGAGTCGGGGAAGATGCTCAGGTCATTTTACCAATTTGTGAAGTATCACTGGGGTTAAATGTTGTCTGAAAAGAGCCAAAGAGGTGCTCGTGATGGGCAAGTTGGGAAGTGAGTTCTAGGCTGAAACAACTAGCGCAGAAAAGTAGGCGCTACAATATTCAGATTTGAACTGCGGATGCATTAACTTCAAGGAATGACCGTGTGTAGTTGTTACAGGGCTGGCCTGGTTACGAAGGTTAGCACCAGGCATGCCACGTAAAATACAGTATGTCAAAATGAGATCAGCCTTCAGTATGCACAGTTCCAAGGAGTTTAGATTAAGGATAGTTAAGCTCTTAGAATATGGAAATTCCTCATCCCCAGGAGACGCATTGTAAATCGTCGTTGGACTGATTCGACCAGGTCAATGTCTTTCAACAGGTAAGGATACCAGTCTGGGGTTACATATTTCAGAAGAGCCCTGACAAAAACCTTAAAACCTGAAAGCTTTGTGTCACGGCTGCCCAAAGTAAAACATTGGTTGACAATAGCGATATGACGAAAGCCTGCAGGTGTAATCTTGATGCAGTGTAGGGAAGACTTGATGATGGAGGTGAACCAGACACCAAAATCCTGGCATTCTTCAGTTTTGAAAAGCATGTGGTTGTTTAATAAGTATGAAAAGGTTTTTTTTTACGGTTCAATGTGGAAGGCCTTGCATTTGGTTTCTGATAGGGACAATTTCCAAACAGACCCCCAGTCCAAGATACAGTTAGTAGTTTTTTGTAAAGATACCACATTAGGAACCACAACAGTAATCTTTGAGCTGATTATCAGGTCATCGGCGAATTTGTAGCATAGAACCATGTTGAAATTGCAGTTCAAATCATTAAAAAAATGTCAAAAAGCGGGGCACCAAGGACGGAGTCCTGTGGTACCCCGGTGGTAGTTTTCGTAGAGGAAAAACGAGAGTTTGACATCGTGACGCACTGGGACCTGTTTGAAATAAAGCATGCAATCCAAGAGTGCAACTGGCCGCTGATACCCACTGCTTCCAATTTAAGTAAGATTCCACGGTGATTTCCTGACTCGAAAGCTTTTTGGAAGTCGAAGCGGATCACGTCCATATGAATTCCCAGGTCGAGTGCGCAAGTCCAACAATCAAGGGCCAACAACAGTTAAGAGGTTTAACTTTTCTAAATGATCGAGGATAGTCTTTGATTATAAATTTCATGAGATGACAAGGGACGTAAGTGAATGCAATTGGGCGGTAGTTGGATGCTTGTGCAGCATCCCTTTTTTATACACTGGAATAACGGTTACAGTACGCCAGTCCAAAGGATGGCAGCCAAGATTAAAAGTATGCAAAAAAACGAGGGCGAGTATGTAAAAAATTTCGTTCGCGATCTGCGTATAAAAATACGCCAAAAATCCGCAGGACCAGCCTAATGGCTGGGCTTCAAAAGGGAAAGTGAACGTCTGACCACCTCTCACGCAGCCAGGCAAGAAACAGTGAGTTCCAATGTGTGTGGCAGCAAGGGGAACCCAGAGCAATCCTCCAAGATGCTATTGGATGCGAAGAACCTATTTAAGATCTGAGATTTAGCCTGGTCGTCAATGACAATGTCGTCATCCAACCAGAGTGGTGGATTTTTTCCTGTGGATTTGGTTCTGCTTCGATAAAGATGAAAAAGAGCAGACTGGTTTCACTAGGCTTTGGTAATGCTATCTTGTTCAGTGTACCCAATGTTTATGCGAGTGATGCAGTCATGACGGCTCTCATTATAGCGAAGAAGTGAAGAAGGAGTTGGATATGCTTTAAGGACTTTCCAAAGTTTTCAATTTTTTGGCATGCAGAGACAAGGCCTTGACACCGACGCCTGTAATGATCAACACAGAGTTTGAGGATGTTGTAGTAACTAACGAAAACAAGATCATCCCAGTTCTTCATCAGGAGTCCAAAATCAATCCTACCCTTCCGATGGATGGGTTATTCGTCAGCCCCTCTCTAGGTATAATGCAACGATGTAACATATGCTGCAAGATGAACACTCCCTAGTAGACTTTTAAACAGCAGACCAAAACTACTAAGGTATTCAAACACACGTTAGTACACATGCTTACATTATTATTGTTATAATTTTTGAGATAATTTTTAATTTAATTTAGAATACTGTGTGTTATTTACTTCACCTATTTTCTCCATTCTTTCCTCTGCCTAACTAATTAAACAGTTTCGTGGGTGCTATGCATGAGTAGCTGGATGGTCTTGTTCCTCAAGCCACACGTGCATCCTTGGCAGACTGGAGATTCCGTGGTCACTAATTAAAGTCTTGAGTCGATGTAGTCTAAGAATACTTTCCGTATCTGTAGCACAAGGGTAATTGGATTTCATCATAATAAAAAAAGAGTTTTTTTGTCTTCCGTATTTCTTTAAAACGAAACAAATAATATTTATCTGTCATTTGTAGCATAAGATGATCTCAGTTTGAGACGCAAAAAGCTTTCTCATTTACAAAGAAAGCTGTGCCTCGTTTAACTATGCCTCTGTTTTCAACAGGAACGGAAGATGATACTACAAATCGTATTGTTGGAGGAACCATAGCACGGAATGCAGAATTTCCTTTCATTGTAAGTGTGTATGACACGAGACGTCGCTTAGTGTGTGGAGGGTCCTTAGTAACTACAGAATGGATTATTACAGCAGCACACTGTTTAAAGTGAGTTACATTTGGAGAAAGAAAAGTTGAATAGGGTGGAATGAAATTTTTTTCTAAATTCATTTAGGTTGGGGAAGGAAAAGTTGCCTTTTGGTACAAAGTAAGCTGAGTTAAAAGCATCGTGCCCTAGGTTAATATTTAGGTCTGCTCAGAGCAGTTTGAAAATCTTGGTTTATGTCCATTTTGCGACATATGGCAAGAAAGTTTATAATTTCTTATAATTACAAATTGATTTTGAATGGGTATGGTAAAGTTTCCTTTTGGTGCAAGGTAAACTGTGGTAAAAGAAATTTGCCCTGGGCCAATATTTAGGTTTGCCACGAGCTAGCCAAAAAAAGTGACTCTTATAGACTTTTACGAAATGTTGTATTCAATTCAAATTACATTTTCCTAAGTCATAATTTTGTTTAAAATTTTCTTTGTTTGATTTATTTTGTTTGAAATAAATTATTTGACTATTTTATTTCAGTTTAGAAATAATTAGAATGGCTAGCGTTTCAGGTTGTAAGCAGCCAAAGACAAGGCTACAAACCAGTTGCAAGATTTTTGGAAACCCTTTGGATTTACGAGAGACCGTTCTTCCAGAAATCCTGAGGCGATTAAATGTACCTTGTTCTGTAAAGAAGAAATTATAGTGCATTGCAGCGGACCCAACAGTCGCTGAAATTTCAAGTTGTGTTGCATCCTTAGTCGAAGCATTGTGGCACATGGCATCGATTCTAATTTTAACACACAAGTGCATTCTAGCAAAAATGAAAGAAGTCCATGAATACATTGATTTTTGGTCAATCCCTTCAAGAGCCGCCAAATATTCAAAGCTGCAAAACCATGAAACAAAATCTAATTCCAAGTTGTTTCACATTGCAGTTTGTAAGTGGGTGGAAGTAAATCATTACAAGTGTGAGAATATTTTTATGGTACCGGCTGCAGAAAGACCATTTACATCCACACATTTACAAACTGCAGTGTCAAACAACTTGGAATTAAATTTTGTGGAATACTTTTGTAGCTTTCTTTGACAGGGTCATTTTATATGCTTTTGAAGGGTTTGAGCAAATTTTGATATTCGTCATAAAGTTTTTTTTATCTTAGCTACAATGCTCTTGTGTGTTAAAATTGGACTCGATGCCTTGTGCCACAATGCTTCGACTTTGAAAGCAACACAACTTGAAACTTCAGCGAAATCTGAAAATCTGGAAATCTGGAAATCTGAAAATCTGGAAATCTGGAAATCTGGAAATCTTTCTTTCATTTCTTCTTTAAGGAACAATTTACATTTCATCACCCTAGCATCTGTGAGAAGAACAGTCTATGGTAAATCCGAAGAGTTTCAAAAAATTGGGCAACTGGTAAGCAGCCATATATCGTTACAACCAGAAACGCCAGCCATTCTAAATATTTTCGAATCTGAAAATATAAACGAGACAAATTAAATAATTTATTTAAAACAAAATAAATCAAACAAAGCTAACACTAAACGAAATTATGACTTACGGAAATGTAATTTGAAGTCAATACACAATTCCGTAAAATTCAAAAACAGCCACATTTTCAGCTGGCTTGAGGCAGACCATTCTTCCCAAATGCTTTCCAAATTTTTCTTAAAGAATTTATTACAGTTTATCTTACACCAAAAGAAAATTTTTCTATACCCTGCCCAAATTAATTTGTAGTTATGAGTAATTACAAACTCTTTGCCAAATATTGCAAAGTGGATGAAAACCGAGATTTTCAAGTGCCTCGGGGCAGACCTAGCTATTAACTAACCTAGGGCAGAATACTTTTACCATAGTTTACCTTACACAAAAAGGAAACTTTTCTATACCCATCGCCAATTAAATTGTAGTTGTAAGAAATTATAATCTTTTTAACTGAATATCGTAAAATGGAAGAAAACTGTGGCTTAGGGCAGACCTAAATATTTACCTCGAGCAAAATGCTTTTAACACAGCTTACGTTGTACCAAAAGGCAACTTTTTCATGCAAAGCACAAATTAATTTAAAAAAATTATTTTCACTCCACCCTAATGTTGAATTCAAATGCAGACGGTGGACTGCTGCATTGTCTAAGCAAATCCAGCAGTACATTTTTCCAAAAGGCTAAATTGTCACCTGTTGTGTGGACCTTATTTATTATAAGCTAAAGACCATTAAAAAGAACTAACCAATGAAATAGTATAAGCACTAAGAGGTAACGATTACAAACAAAACAAAAAATAAAACAGTATGGTGAACATAAAATACTGCGATATTTTAGAGGATGCCCGACTTTGTTATCCAACAATAAAAGTTAGGCCTATGGCTAAGAAGCTAAAGATAGTAAAATACCGTAAAATCCATAAAAGGTATTCTTGTACTCAAAGCACAAGAATACAAATACTAAATAAAATTGGCCTAAGGTGTTTTGTTGCAATTAGGAGAGGATATGGTTGGTGAACACTGAAGCTCACTCAAGGTCACAAACTTTAGTTCAAGACCAAATTATTCTAGTTTCTTGGAGCCTCGGCTAAACCTTATGGCAGTTTCCTGTTTTTACTCCATTGATTAGATAAGGCAACCATCAAAAACAATGGACATCCCGAACAACAGTAGACAGCAGTACTTACCACACAACATAGTTGCAATGTTCACACTACACGCAACATTCCCTTTTCATGACCCCTGCCGCTCTTTAACACGAGGTAACACATAACTTCATGCATTAATACCACTTACATACATCCAACAAAATATGACTATAATGGTAACACGCAAACCACAATCGGTAGCGGTAAGTATAACGTCACATGTCAGTAGCAACGGACACTCATCGAATGCAGAACGCCACAACAAAACTGAAAATTTCATAATCGAGGATCTTCTATAGAATGCACAGAATAGAAAGAATCTTCACCATAATACCATTTCGAGTGATAAGTTGCTGAAGCCTTTCATCACAAAAACCACAGACGTGAAGTTACCAATGGTGACTAAAAAAACGCCAGCATCCATCAGGTTCTAAAAAGGATTTTCTAGTGTATAGCAAAGCATCACTTCATATATTCCAACAATTTGATACCAGTAAAATTGTTAGTAAGCCCACCTGCTGGCACCTTCTCAGAGACGCAATGAAAAACCTCAACTTTGTTTTTGATGAGATCGTCTCTCGTGTAGTTGACCTTACAAGCATAATGTCTAGAATGATTACTCCCTCCATTTATCAATAATTATATCTCCGCCCTTGCTTCTCTATATATTGGAATTGGATAGGACAATAATGATGACATCAATTCATGTAACAGACCTCGTAACGATACCAACTCATAAATGACGTCAGACATAAGCATGATTTAAGCCTCACGGCAAAAATGAGGCATGAGAGGCCGGGTCTTACTACTCTACATTACTGGTGCTGCACCAAGTCGAATTAATATTCCACTCACCCCTCGGCTAGCTTGGACAGAATCCCAAGAAGCATCTCTGTAGGCCTCCAGGGTTCCTATGTGAAATCTGACATAATGAATCTTCTTATTAATCGTCACTTTATGATACTGCCTTACTAGCATCAATGCTACGAGGTGTGGTAATTTGGGCGCTGCTGATCATGTAGCTAATTGGATGACATTGAATAGTATATCAGGGCGGCCCTAGATCCCAAGAAACATTAGTGAGCCCACCATTTCCAGGAATGATGTCATATTTACGGCCACAGACTCAACACACTCATGGAGAGGTTTAGGTGTACCTGAAATCGTTCGTACAGGATTTGAGTCTGCTAACCCAAAGTATTCTAATTTAGACAGTATATACTTGCTGTTACATACAGTAATGTGATCTTTTGTCTGTTCGATCGCTTACCCTGTATGCTTCTGTCCTTCGACCTCCACTACTTCTAGGTGTTTATGTAGAGCAACCAAGATTGATGTTTAGGTGTTGGGATTATTGACGCTGATAAGCTTGTCATCAACAAAGAGACAGAGAAATAACAGATTGACCCCAGAATGCTCCACAAAGACACTAGGATCATATGATGACCTAACTAGTCCCATTCTTTGAAATACAGGTTGTTTCGGAATAAAACCGACAAACTTTCAGGGCACAGTAAGGAATTAAAAAAACAGTCAAGAAGTTTCATAGAACATCTATCCAGAAATAATTGGTTACCGAAATATCGCCCTATTAGACCCCAATAATTTTATGATCGAGTGTTTAAGTCATGGCTTAATTGAAGCCTGTGAGCACAGGCTGTGACTGAATGCCTGCAAGGTGCATGCTTTATTGTGCCTTCATACACCATCTTGTGCGTTTAAGCAGCGTCAACTGGTATGAACGAGAGACAGTGGTGCCGGTTTAAGACCAAATACGTAGCTCTACAAACTCAGATTCAGCGGGTTGCACCAACCTGCTACAAAACTTCGTGATAGGCCTAATCAAATTGTGTTCAAAACTGAAACTACGTCTGACTCTTGCCAAGAGAGTTGTAAATTTATTTATTTTTTATTTTTAAAGGATGGCTTAGGTTAATAATTTCTACACACAATAAAGTTTGCTCAAAGCTGTAAAAACGTCGCTGCTTTGATTAATGTTTTCATACTAGTTGTGTGTTTTTTATCAAATATTTTTTAACATGACAGAATCATTGTAGTAGCAGGGAAATGCAGTACTTCGAATTGTGTATGAAAATATTTACTGTAAAAGTAGTGAATGGAAAATAAATTCTGCTGTAAAAGCTGGGTAATCCATCTACATAAATAAAAATTAGCAAGGAATGGAAAACTGAAATGACACTACAAAACAAGACTTACTAGGAACCTAGCTGTAAAATACACAAAAAAATATCACAGATCGGAGGACAGTGCGCTTTCAACTCCATTTTGATGCTTAACACAAGAGGAAGGATGAACGTGCAAAATGATAATACGCATTGACGTAACGTGGCTGAATTACGACATGTGTGTCGTTGGTGAACCGAAGGTATTTCTGTGTGGTTAGTGAACCAGAGGTATAACAGGGAAAAGGCATATTGCATGAGATAAGCTAGATTTTGCATCGTATTGTGCTTTTTTTATGGTGGTTACCACCCTAGCAGTTCATCCCACCAAGCCGCCAATACTGGCTAAAATCGGTCCTAGCAATTCCAACAGCAAATAACCGCTTTTTTTCGCGGTTTTGTCTTGAGTGCCATATCTTTTGTATTATTATTGTTTAATAAACAACTTAAACTTTCCCTCTATCCAAATTTAGATTCATTTTCCTGTCGCCAATGAGCAGAGCATGATAGGTAGTATTAGTTGGCTCAGCTGCTCTAAACTTCAGTTTAACTTGTACGTCCACGATTCCCAATTGAAGCCTCTCAGTCTGTTTCAGCAATCCAACACCACGAGAGAAAAGGCTTTCTTGAATTGAAGCAAGTAAAAACTCAAGTCATTGGTGTCGTAGCATTGCGACCTAAATTGCTGTGCCATTCGTGCAGACCGACGTACACCCCAGTGGCAACATTAGCATTCAAATCAAGAAACGGATATGGCTCGGAATTTACAGTCACGTGAACATCTTCAAACTGCAGTGGTCGAACACGGCCGGGTTTTTAACTAAAGAGTCCTGTCTGTTAGTTTGAAAAACCAGAACTATCCGCTAGGTTTTTCAACTCCGGACATAGTCAGCACGCACCAGGCGAAGCTGATATTTTGAGGGAGCTCGCAGCTGTCGTATTGCCAGTGCCTAAATCCTAAATCCATGGTCGCTATGTGGTCGATGAGATTGTAGAGTTTAAATTTATGTTCTTCCCATGCCGTTACGGGGGTGTGTGGAAAATGCTATTCAGAACGACTTTGCCATTGACTGTGGCTGCTGCTTTGAAGATGGCATTCGTATCATTAGCTCGCATACTGGTGAGAACGTGTTTAGTTCCATAAATTAGCTTGTCATAATTTTCGAATAATCACATCATATGTTTCAATAGAATGGCGAAGATAAAGTTTCCCATGGGAGTAGTTTCAGCGATGATGGACACATGCTGCAGTTTGCATCCCACGTTGTTGGTTAGTTCAGCATCGACACAAACCACACTATCCAACACCAAGCAATGGCCGAGCAAACCCAATTGCTCCGCCGATTTGTAAGTGAGCAGTCCCTTCATTTGAGTACCGAACCTTGGATAATTTAACTCATTGACTTGTTTATCATCTAGATGGTATTTGGTATTAGAAAACAGGTACATGTTAGCATTTTTAATTATTTATCAACGCCGCTACATTAGTGTCAGCATAAGCCGAGTCATCGTTCTTCAGCAACCTTCCTTTAATCAGGAGGTAACTGTTGGCAATGTGCAGAAATAAATCGTGGATTTCAATGTGTATTTAAATTTCTGAATTCACATTGTTGAGATTGTTGTCCCAATTACAAGGGTTTATTAGTGTCAGGTGTAAGATTCAACCGAGAAACCGTACACCAAAGGTTCGTTGATTTTTAAGTAATCTTCAACTCTGCTCATTTTCTGGGTGTTGTTATAAATTTAAAGAAATATTTTTTTTGGAATCAAACCGTAAATTTTTTTATTACGAGACTTAAAATTAAGAAATAGTCCTTTCCTTTTTTTCCAAATACCATCATTTTATCCTCTTTTAAAATTTTTATACCTCAAATGAAGTCACACCGTGAACTCTCAACGTTTAAATCCAACAGCTTGTTGGTCTGAGATGCGAGCTCAACTCTTATATTTCTGATTAAGTAGGTAGTAAGTAGGAGGTAAGTTAAATTATGGGGGAACTCTATGATTTTTGAACTGGGAGGTGAATTTGGATAAAAGGAATATAAAGTGGGCTGAGTTCGCTGTCCAGATAGAATTGCCTATGATATCGACGTCTACAAAAATTGTATTTACCCTAAGAATGTCGATGGTATTTTGACTTTCTCGACTTCTGACATAGTTGCCTAAGTCAAACCCCAAAACAGGAGCCAAGTTCGTGAGAAAGCGAGCATGGTAGAACGTTTCAACAGAAAACTCGAATGTAGAAAACATTTACCAGGCAAGGGAATACAAGTGCATACACATTATCAAAGACTTGATTTCGCAGTACAACAACACGGTTCATTCCACAACAAAACTGAAACCATAGGAAGTAACCAGACGTCACAAACTGTTGCTGAGACAAACTAACCCTAAACAACTGCTAAAGAAACCCAAATTCCCTCTACGAAATGAAGTCGGGATTTGTAAAGTTAAAAAAATTTTCGATAAATGTATTTGCAAAATTAAACTAACGAAGTATTCACATTGGTATTCTTCATTTTTTTTGAAGACTCTCCTAGTTTCCCTTCCACGTTGTTTTACAGCCCCACCTTGCTGGCTCCCAATGCTGCAATAATTAGGGGTAGTGCAAAAGGTGCAAGGCACCCGGGTTTAGGTGGCAGGGGACCTAAAATTGACCAGTAGGGGGCTCAAAACAAGACAAATCGGTTTACGTTTGGTTTGGGGTTGATAGTCACTTTTCCCTTAAATTTGTGTACTTGTTGAGGAGGACTCAACATTTTGCCCTTGAGCCCCTCCTTGGAATATCAGCGACACTGCTAGTCTCATTTATACGTGTGCTAGCTAGAGTAAGTTACACTGCACGATTTGTAGGTTAAGTTGCATTTTCCTTCGCGACGCCTTTTGTGCCTTCATTTAACTGTCTTGCCCCTGAACGTGTTCTCGTAATATTGATGTAAGAAAACCTCATAGTAAAACATTAGAAGATCACGATTTTCTTCTTCGTCAGTCATCGTTGGTCCTTTTTTTATCCGTCAAAACCGACTTTTCGTTCATAGGAAGAACATTAGAAAAATGTGAAATACTGGTATCAACCATGGCTTGTTCCAAATCAGGAAAATAATTCCAAGAGGCTTCAGAGTAATATGTACCCCAAAGCTTGATTTTTTCAGGCATGATCATTTTTCCCATCACATCAGTTGTAGTGTGTAAAAAAATTAATCGTAGGAAGAGATGAGTCCTCCGCATCGAGGCAAGTAAAGTTTACCACGAAAGACTTCTGCAAATGATTTTCCACCTCTTCTCGCGATAAAAACTCAACTTTTCATTTCTTGCGCTGGAACCTTGAAACCACCTCTTACTTGGCAGCCATACTTGATATTCAGACCTACGGAATTACCAGCACCGTTTATACCCATCGCAAGATGGACTAGAACACTTTCCCAGGAGTTTGTATCAATCACTGAGCAGTGCAAGGTTCGTCATGGTTTTTCCACCAACTCATGCACTAAAAATTTACACGATCGACCAGACACTCTCGCCAGTAAAGAAAAGACACATCCATAAAAATATGCACAGTGGATGAAAATGACCTACCAGCAACACCACTGTTAAAAAAAACTTGCAAAAATAATACTCATACAGGAGAAGGGTACAACAGTCAAACTGCAAGGGTTTTCTGGAGGGCTGCTCACAAAGGGTTGCTTTTCCCTTTTATCAGTACTATTATCTTGGTTTACTGGTGATGCTGGATATTGTTTTTTGTAGTTGAGACACTTTAGTTGAGGGAATTAAAAAATTTATTTTTAACTAGATTTCAGGTATGTTCTTTATTACGGTAAGTTTTATTAAACAGTTTAATAGTTATACTATATATTGGCTAATACTGATGTTAAAGTTTATGATGAATAGCATATTGAAGCTAATTTAGCAAACTCGCATAGTACATGTAGACAACAGATTACGTCCAGAGATTACACATGATTTGTAGATTTTAAACTGTTAGGAATTTTGGAAATATGAATCAGAGGGTATGTGCTGGAAGTTTTTAGGCTAGCACACGTAACAAACGATAGTAACAACAGAGCAACAACAAGAAGACGCCTTCAGCAGTCTAGTTTTTCGCGCCACCAGCAGTGATGTAAGTGGCACCATCAGCGGCGATTGCAACCATCTCTGCCAAAACTGCCGAATAAACACTAACAAACAAGCAAAACAAATGGTAAATTTTTAATTTCGTGATGGAATCTTATTCTACATAGAGTTTGTAGTTTTTTTTTAATTAATTAGGAGTCTGCGGGAAAAGTATCTCCAGGTTCCTCGTGCTTTCAAATATTAGCTAAAACGTACGCTGTTCGACAATGTCGAATTCGACCAAAACGCTTCGCTGCGTGGATTTTACATCATTGCTGCATTTAATTGGTTAAATATATACTGGAATGTATATAAGATCCTGGAGAGGAAGTATAGTAAGTGCCTATAAAAAATAAAGCTGTTTATTGTTGAGCCAATAATTTGTTTCCCTTGTCGCTTTTAAAATCAGAAAAACAGAACCACACTTAGCTCTGTTCGTGCATCACAGTCGCGAAAGGGGGTGAGGGAAAGGCAAGGGGTAGTCTGATGGCTTAACAGTTGCTCCCGTTTTAGTGAAAAGGACCCAGTGTGACCCTTTCAATCTAATTGCCGGGTAGCCAAGTCATTCCAAAACTAATTAGCGCTATTAAAAAGCAGAACCCCTTATGAACCACGATATAAAAACTTTCATATGTAATTGATAAAAAAAAGATATAACCTAGATGGTATGATTTTCTCCTCAAGGTTTTCTGCGGTTGAGTTTAATGAGACATTAGGTGTTAAAAAACGGTTGTGAATGGCGCTAAGCAAGTGTGATTTTCATTGTACTCACAACGGTGCAGGGTTTTTTTTTACTACTGACCTTTCTTTCGGCAATATTACGATTGGGCCGGCAAGGACACTTTGATTTAATAATACATTTTAATTTGGCAAAATGTTTTTCTCGTTCATAACGGTTTACTTAATGATTTAGCATGGCAAGTGGGAGGAAATAACTAAACTATTTCTTTGCAGCTACTGAGGCTTGTCACAAAATAGGCATAGCGTAGCGACCACAAAAAGACTTAGGAACGATTAATTTGTAAGAAGCTCCTGTGCAGTTACCTACCGGTAACAATCGCTGGAAATTAACTTTTATAGACTGTCATTAAACAATTGAAACAATTTTTTTACACGATGACAAAAAGTGCGAACCCCCGACCAAACTGGCAGCAAAAAACTGAATGCTTCCCTGCACTTAGACAAAAAATGTTCCCACCTCCACCTCCTATTTCCATCATATATGTGCATGAACAAAATTACAGGTAAGCATTATAAGCTTAACTGTTATTAAAAGATTGAACTTCTGCTCTATAGGTAATAAAAAAATATTAACCATTATGATTTCTCTTTAACGAGTGTACTCACTACCTCCAAAAAATATAAAAAATGTGCTCTCGCCTCCACCCACCCCAAACAGATTAAAAATCCCCCCCTCCAGAGAATCTACAAAATTATTGCTCCCACCTGGTTTGACCAGCTTATATCCCCCAGTCATGCTTAATGACCGTCCCCT
>JAHWFP010008851.1:0-10262 GCA_023313725.1 Lithobius niger | reverse complement strand
TGACTTCAGTCATAAATACCCAGAGTAGGGTGGGCCGGAAAAAAAATAAAACGGCTGTTTCGTATGTCACTGAGATAAGTACAATCTTAAAAATAAAAATAAACTCAAATTCATTACTAAAAGGGAAAAGAATTCCTGGTAACGATTATAAAATTTGGACATCAAGAACAAGGACACGATCAGGTCTTCAGTCGTGCTAACTTACAATGGCAGTTAATATGGTTTTCCGCAGCAAACACAGGGATTTATACAAGCAAAGGGAAGGAAGTGATATCAACACACCAAAACTAACTAAATAAAACAAATTACAACAAAATTAAAACCAAACCAAAAACATATAAGCGGAGACTAAGTTGAGAATGATTCGGCCTGTAGACAAAAGGTAGTTGCAAATTGTTGAAAACCAATGTCTTGTTGACGTGGCACTTTATTACACTTCTGCACTGTAGTGGAGTTGAGCCAATACACAATAGTTTAAAAAAAAGGAGTGATATCATATCAAAAACCAAAACTGGAAAAAGGGCCTCCAAGTTCCGAATGGTTCGGCCCTTCAAAGGAGTGATATTAACACACCAAAACATTCGCCAACTTAATCGCACCGAATAACACTTTGGACGTTAAATGAAAACTTGAACATTGCTACTAGTATTCATTTAACCTTAGAACTATTAATCGGTGCGATTAACTTGGCGAATGTTTTGGTGTGTTGATATCACTCCTTTGAAGGGCCGAACCATTCGGAACTTGGCGACCCCTTTTACCAGTTTTGGTTTTTGATATGATATGGTTTTCCGCAGCAGACACAGGGATTTATACAAACAAAGGGGAAAAAAGACGGATAAGTATACACCAACGAAGCAATTCTGCTAGTAATCTCCCCGAAGAAAAAAAAACTTCAAACTGGCGTCAGTCGCCTGAGGGTGAGCAGGTTTATCCTCCCCACTACCAGAGCAAGGAAAAGTAGGAAGGGGAGGGGAAGGCGGAGGGAGGGAAGGAAGGCGGCGGGCTTCATCACAACGAGCTAGCTAACTCAAACAACGACAATGTTAGTTTCCCGGCACCCAAATATTGTTGCATCTTGTTCGAGTGAGCTGTAATCCGATATTGTGCGCCTCGCCTACTGTTATCCTATTGTTACAAGTTGCAGCATTGTAACATTTTGACATTGTTAGCCGCTCCGCCGCCTCCTCCTGTCCAATTTTCTGAAATTCTCGTGCGCAAACGAACTCTAATAAGCACTGCCGGCAGGCAGTGCTAATGCATCGACAATGTTACTTTTCCTACGCCCAAGCATCGTAACACTTTGTTCTAGTGAACCCTAATTCGGTCTTGTGCGCCTCGCCTATTGCTGTCCTATTGTTGCAGTATTGCATTGTTGTGTTCTCTATTGTTGTGCTCTTATTGTTGTACGAAATACACCCCAAAATAGGGCCTTAGGGCTTCGGGCAGATGACCAGGAGTGGTTAACGCTCGTTAAACCCTTTAACCCCAAAATAGGTGTGTCACAAGAAATTGCTAGTCTCCCGCTACATGAAGCTGCGACTATATCTAGGTTGCGAATCGGGCATACTAGGCTAAGGGGTCATGCGTTTCGTCTGGGCTGGGCACTGAGACCGCGGTGTGACTGCGGGGCAGTTGAAACGGTTCCGCACTTTCTTCTGGATTGCCTGCTCTATGGAACTCACCGGCAGGCCATTCTTGGGCAATTTGGATTTGGTAATAATATAGGTAGCGCTCTGAGTGTTCAGTTGGACTCTGTAGTGAGTAGGAGGCGTTGAAGGGCGATTGTGGCTTTCTGTCAAGCAACGAAACGAGATGTATAATTATATAGTTGTATAGATTAGTTGTATAGATTAGTGTAAGCGCATGGATGTGGGCCAATGCTTAATAAAGTACAATACAATACAATTGTGCCAGGAGTGATTGTGACGTTTCAGTGTGCTTTGAAGAGTGCGGATCGATGTATTTGTTGTTGTTTTAGGATGAGCGCATGGCCTTAGGCCCAGGCTCACAATAAACACACACACACACACGCATTGCATTTTGGGACCGCTCCGCCTCCTCCTGTCCACATTTTTTCTCGTTCAACACGAATTCTAATAAGCACTGCCTGCCGGCCGTGCTAATAAACCACGAAAACCAATGGCATTGTATTGTATTGTTTTTTATTAAGCATTGGCCTTCAGCCAGGCGCTTACACTAATCTATACAACTATACAACTATACCAAATAATAACAAGGGTGTGCATCTACAGCGGTATTGTTGAGGAATGCACAAGGTTTTCGGCGTTTATCCGATTTAAACCCTTTGGAGCCTGCGACAATGGCTAGCACGTGCACAACAAAGAACGAATAGCCTGACTTCTCTTTTATTGCTACAGAGCATGCGCTCACTCTCTAACCTATACTAACACTCTACTTACGCTACTTACCACTAAGCCGGAGTAACACACCACCAAAGATGTCATTTTTGACAGTATTGTTATTTCTTGTTTAGTGAAGGGAAGTTCGTCGCTGATTTTTCGTTGCTTGAACGGTGATTGGGCTCTTCGGAATTAAGCAAAAATACTTTGTATACGAAATATTTTCAATGGTTGTTGTCTGAAGGGGCTATTCGTCATTTTCGTTGCTTAAACGGTGATGGGGTGCTTCGGAATCGGCTGACAATCCATCAATACGAGCGAAGAATCTATTTTTGGCTGACTAGGATGTTGGTTGTTGAGTAGCATATTGCTTGTGTGATGCCTTCGAAGTCTTGGAACAATGATGCGACACGACAATAGAGCGGAGAGCCGGATGGACTCATTAGTGCTAAAAAAAAAAAACGTGTATTCAGTGTGTTATGATTTTGGTTTAGGCTTAATTTAAACTGAAAAGCTTCACATTCAATAAATAAATTAAAAATAATGAAAACCATGACAAACGTCAGTGTTTGCATGGCTAGCATTAAGTTTCCTTGTCCGGAGCCAAAGTCGAAAACCCACAACTTTGCTATGTACAATGTTTTATGACTGATTCCTAATGGAAAAATCCTCCTGAATGTGAATCTGGTGGGTGTAGTCAGGTGTGGGTTGGGCAATTTCAGATGTTTCACATTTTTCAAAATGGCCACAAATAAAAGCGTTCCATCTGTATTTCACGATGACATACGCGACAGATGTTTAACTCCTCCATCCGAATGTTGTAGTCCTTATTGATGGATGTGCATTATTCTGGGTTATACCATGGCCAACAATGCAAATGTCTCAACTGGAATACAATGTGTCAAACAATATTGGGCAGTCTATGTTAAGATCTACAGTAGATACGTCATTCGGAAGCTGTCGAAGTGCTCGGCACATACCTTGCGAAAGTCATGTTGTCTGCATTGTCTGCAGATATTGCCGTGTTCGTTGTTCTTTGTGAACTGTCACATCCGTTGTTTCGTTAGTATCGACAAGTTTGTTGGTATCAGCAACTATTGGATTGCAAGCATGCAAACTATACACCTGTTTCTTTAACGTTGTTGACTTCATAGTAATTCCAATGCCCTCCTGTTCCATGTTCATGCTTCATCAGTAAAGGCGGTAGCATTTACTGTAAGGTTTGACCTCAGTCTCCCATGTTAAAGCCTACCCTCCCCCCCCCCCTTGTTAAAGCTGAAAGTTCGATGCTTAATTTCTCCTCTGAACTTTTTCCACTGAAATTTGATATGTGAGCTTTATGGGACTCGACCAACAAGTGTACCAACCTTTATTAATTTCCGATTTGTCACATTAAGTTGGAGATCTGGACTTGAGCTGGAATCGTGAGTTTCATTTTTGTCTTACACGATGATGGACTTTGGACACGTTTATACAGTCCTCTCTGCAGACTAAATCGTTTGTCGTAGAAAGCTGGTTCTTAGCTCATTTGAAAGATCTACTTCCATAGATGTGCCCTTTAGGGGTCCCGTTCCGAAGTCGCGGGGGGTGGGGGGGGGGGGAATTATGTTTATTTGGGGCCCTGGTCCATAGCCATGCGCCCACTCTAACTAAATCATAATACAATACAACAACATTGTACGGAGTTACGGGGCCCTGAACGATCCATTTTATTGTTATACATTATTTTAAACATTGTTTTTATGCAACAATGCCAATCCGCAAACGCCAGACGGAAAGCCTAAGCATATGCTAACAATGCTGGTGAGCCAAAAATTTACCCGCGCGGGAAGATGAAGCATTGTCCTTATTACGAATCGAGTATATAATGATTTCACGTCATTCTCCCGTGTTAAAGCTAAAGTGTCCGTTGCCCATTTGGCTTGCCGTCCTATATTACAAAGCCGCTGATCGATAGCTGCAGACAAACCAACTTCCAAAAAAAAAAGACTTGCACTGAATGAGCGAGCGAAACCAACCGAAATTCAGTGTCCTTTGCAACAAGTGCAGACAACCTGCTTGGCATGTCAAAGTATCACAAATTAGAAAAGAAAAACGAGTTCGTTTGATGTTTAAGGTAAGGTTTAACTGATCCGAAGTCAAAACAGCAAAGTAACACAAATAAACGTTCCTGTAATGTTTCACATACCGCAGTGTTCCTGTACTGTTTAGTCCACGTGAAACCTTACTGCTGTATTCAACCATTAGACACGTAACTAAAATCAAAACCATATCCTAACTTTCAAAATTGTTGTAAGAATAAAGGCTGCATACTCGCCTAATTTCGGAACTAAATTTTTCATCATCATTCGTCTCCTTTTCGTTCATCCTATTGATACATACACCAGTTTTTATGATTTCATATTCAAGACTTTTCAGAACTGGTATTTCATTATTATGTTCAACGATATTTCCAGGATTTCAAGGAGTCGCACGAACCCTGAATTAGTTAATCAGTAGGTCTGTACTAAGCACACTAAAAGTATGGTTTTTACGATTTTTCAACGATGTCCTTTGGCCAAGTAAAATGAACCAATCAGACATATCGTGTTCTAAAGTAAAAATTGCAAAAACGTGTGAATACAGCAGTAAGGTTTCACGTGGACTGAACAGTACAGGAATACTGCCTTATGTGAAACATTACACGAAAATTTATTTGTGTTACTTTGCTGTTTTGACTTCGGATCAGTTAAACCTTACCTTAAACATCAAACGACCTCGTTGTTGTTTTCTAATAAATGTAGATTCTACGAACATGTCCGACCATATAACATTCCACAGTCCCTTCTGATGTTTTCTTACGTGGTGCCCCTCTATAAACTGCTTCAACACGTCAAAACCACGTAGCTTCGTCACCTATTACCTATACTACCTTTTTCTTTGCTACTGACCCTACTTTAGCCCATATCATTCTATTCATTTAAACATAAACATGGGAAAAAGAACTTAACTGTCGTTAGTAAACGGAACATTTACATGTTAATAGTCATGCCAAGCAACAACAGGGCGTTTCATATTATGTCTTAATCACTGTTATGTTGATTTGATTCGATGAAATACAGATGCAACGCTTTTATCGGTGGCCATTTTGAAAAAATGTCAAATGTCTCAAATTGCCCACACCTGTCTACATCCACCAGAATCGTGTTCAGGAAGATTTTTCCATTAGGAATCAGTTATAGTGCATATAACATATTTTGGAGATTTACACATTTTAGAGGCAGCAATATTGAAAAATGTCATACATATCAACTTGCCCAACCCACACCTGACTACATCGACAAGATTAGTGTACAGGAGGATTTTTCCATTAGGAATCAGTCATAAAACATTGCACTTTTGTGATTTCTGCATTTTATCGGCAGCCATTTTGAAAACTTTCAAATATCTCTTACTGCCCAACCCATACTTGACTACACCCACCATATTTCAGGAGGATTTTTCCATTAGGCATTAGTCAATAAAACATTGTACAGTACATACATGCCCTACTATTGGGTGCCCCTTGATTTTCCCATTTTGGCCCAGACCATACCTGATAATCTTGAGTTGAGGAACAACTAGCATGAACACCTGGTGGTTGGAGGCCAGCAGCGACGAAGCTACAGGGTGGCAAGGGTGGCCTCTAGCTTCGGGGGGGCCCGCCCCCCCCCCCCCCCCCCCCCCCCACACACACACACAAAAGAAAAAATATTTAGATTCAAAAATTCTCTTTTATAGTACACTAGTTTTGTTTAATTTGATATAAACGGGATTTTTGTAATGAATTTTGAGCCTCCCCGTCCGTTCATTCCCCTACCATTAAAAAATATGATGGCTCATGAAAAGCGCACGAGCTGAAAAATTTCTCTTCTTAAGTCCGAACTTTTTTCAAAGTCTTTTTTTTTTTAAGTGAAACTAGGGACCACCTGACTGGAGTGCCACCGGCCCCATCTATTGTAGCCACGCCACTGGAGGCCACCTTCATCAGATAGGGTGAGAGCTATCCACCAACAAAAGTTTCTAGACTCATGGGAGATTTCCAATGCGACCCGCACTGTTAAAAGACGTTTGTTATTAAGGAAGTAATTTATGAACACCTTGTATTCCTGGCTGCGAGTGAAGCATGCTTCTGTATGTGTGTGTTTAATTGTTGTAATTTCATGACAAGGGAGCTTTGATGCATGAAATTCAAGAGTTTGATAATAAAAATGCCTCCCTCAAACATTTTCGGATTTCTCGTTGGATGGCTAAACCGATTTTTATTAACGGGGACAAGGGAACCCGATCTATACGGCTAGTGGCCCCGAGCACTACATGAACCACACGAAGTCATTTGTAAATAAGCAAGTAATTCATGGACACCACTATACAGTGTATAACTATGAATGAACTCTGGCCAAAAATTACGTATGAATATGTAATTTCCACGCAAAATGCGTGTGTACATTGTCCATACATATATAAGTGCGTATACATACGCATGTACTTTATACATACACTTAAAGTATACAAAACGTTTTTATAATAGGCGTGTTGTTTAAGGAACACAGTTGACGAAAATTCACTGTATCGATGTAATGCTAATGAAGACTTAGTAAATAATTTTTTTTAACTCTGATGATGACATCGCATCTTGGATAAACTGATGTTGAAATACATGTGTGAAATAATGTTGAAATAAGCACTTGTGTTCATGTCATCATGCGTCCGACTTTTATTTAATGCCTTTATTTAACTCATGGCTACGCTTCCCAACGAAACCGTCTTGCTGATTCTATTGCATATATACAATAATTACTTTGCTTCAAATAACGTAAATTTCTAAGTAATTAAAACAAAATTATTAAATCAGGTTCGTCACAAGAAATTATCTGCTTTCTTAAGTTTGAAGTGAACTTAGGAAAGCCGTCTTTAACAAAACCGTTTTAGTCTTCTGTACAGCCGTACCGGCTAAGAAGACTATTGCAACGACTTTGTCCGTCCGTCCGTCGCTTTCTTCAACTTCGCATCGGTACCAGATATTGACGACCATTGTTTACAACGTTAGATTCAGTGTGAGAAGTTAGTTAAATAACATGGCAAATTAAAACATCGTTACTTCTTTATAGCTAATAGAATTGTTCGACGTAACTAAATTAAATAATAACATTTAATCGTCGATTTAAAATCCTAAGATAACACGCAACAAAAACAAATGGATTTAAGCTTCGTTTAAAATAGTCTCGTCGCATTGTTGCATGAATGAATGAGCTTACCGTCGAACCAAATTCTCCATTAGGCCTAGCTGTTACTCACGAAATTAAAACTGGATTAAAAAAAATTAGGCCTAAAAAATGAAAATTGGGCCTGAAATCATGTTACCATGGCAACGCTATGTTGCTACGAGTCGCTGTTGGTTTCATGAACAGTGCCTCTAGTCACTTCCGTACTACCACTGATCTATATACGCTATAGGTTGCGCATTACGTTGTAACACTGTAACTGTGTGGCCAAAGGCACAAGTGTTGCAAAAATTAATATGCTTACTATACGCACCAAATCTCCGTTAGCTGCTACTTACGAATTAAAACTGCAGGTTAAAATTAGGCCTAAAAGCTGACAGTTGCGCCTAAAATATAAATAGGCCTAAAAGCTAACACATTTTTAACCGGCAATTGTGATGGTTACTGCTTTTAGATAAGTATAATAGAGATAGCTGTTGCAGTTCGTGATAGAGGTGTGCGCCTCGACATTGGCCCCCCTGTGGGCTGGGGGTAGAATAAGCCCACCGTACCCCTGCGCGTCGTAGGAGGCGACTAAAAGGGAACCCAAGATCACAGTTTGCTAGTGTGCCAAGGGTCTGCGTGGCGGAGGGTTTTTAGTCCGTCTTGAACACTAGCAACCTCAACACTACGGTTTGCGAGTGCGCCTACGGTGTGTATGGCGGGCAGGTTTAACACCCGTCGCAAGCACTAGTCCGAAAGAGGTGAAGGGACATCCAGACAAACCGGGCCCGGGGTGGCTGCTTAGAGGATGTTTGGCGGTTTGAATCCCCTTTTGGGTTTGATTCCGATTTGCCCATTCTGGCCACTGGGCTTTTCATCCTCATCCCCCAGCATGTTGGCCGTGTGCTGCAACCTAGTAATCCGTGGAGGCGGAGATCCTGGCTTTCGGGCTTTGGCTCCTTATTCCGGAGGACGGGTGGCCTGGGCGAGCCGACCTAAGGTCAATCGGCTATGACTTTTCGGGTCCTGTCGTTGTGGGGAGGCGGCTTGTGCTGTATCCATCTGCATCACGGACCCGAACTGTTTGGGTTATCGAGGGAGGTGGTGTGTATGGCTTCCTTGGTGGCCTCGCCTCTCGGCATGCTTAGGCTGCCACCTCACCGAGATAGACGGCGGTGTTAGCTTCCTGGTGCAGGGCCCTGGATATGCGGCTTCCGGCCCTGCATCACCCGAGTGCCGCGCGGGGTTTTTCTTTTCTGGGGGGCGCACTGCCGCGACTTCTTTTTGCTCTCCATGGCAACTTCTTCTCCCCCCTCCCCCTCAAAACTTTCTTCCCCCCAAAATTCTTCCCCTCCTCGCCGCACTAGCAAGCGCCAGAGGAGGGAACCTGAGATGGTTGGGCCTGGTGCCCAGTTACCGGACATTGGTAAGAGTCGGGACCAAGTCCCGAAGTTCTTGGTGGTGACAGGCGAGGGCCGAGATGTTACACAACTCGGTCCGTTCGCTGTCCACAAAGCACTCAAAGAGATCTGTGGTTCCGATCCGAAGAGTGTCACTCGGCTCCGTGCTGGGGGATACCTTGTGGAGGTTGAGGATGGGGCTCAGGCAAAGAGGCTTTTGAAGGCGGGTGCACTGGGGTTATGCCCGGTGCGTGTGGAGCCGCATCGTACCCTAAATAGCAGCAAGGGGGTCGTGACGTGCTTTGATTTGAGGGGTCTCAGCGATGATATCATCCTGGACGAACTCAAGTCACAAGGCGTTACGGCTGTGAAGCGTTTGACGCGGAAAGGTGAAAATGGTGCCCAGCCAACTGACACCTTTTTCCTGACCTTTGATACGCCAGTTGCACCGCAGCACATTACTGCCGGTTACCTGCGGTTGAAGGTCAGGACTTATGTACCGAATCCAATGCGGTGTTTCCGCTGTCAACGCTTCGGCCACACCAGCGGCTCGTGTAAAGGTAAACTTACCTGTGTTAGCTGTGCTCAGGCAGCCCATGAAGGCGCTGATTGTGCTGGCCCAGAGCAGTGCATCAACTGTGGTGGTCAGCACCAGGCCTCTTCGCGGGACTGCCATGTTTATTTAGAGGAACGTCGTGTGCAGGAATTGAAGGTGAAGGATGGGCTTTCCTACTCGGAGGCCCGGAAGAAAGCTAAGCTATCGGCAGCACCGATGACCAGATCTTTTGCACAGGTGTGCAGTGCGCCATTGCCTGGCCCAGTTAGTGAGTCTGCTGATTTAGCGGATTTGCGCGCTGAGCTCAGGTCTTTGACGAGGACGGTAGGCATGCTTGTTACTTTGTTGACCCAGCAACATCCATCTTTGCAGGGTCTTTTGGGTTCTTCAAAACCGGTTGATGCCTTGCCGTCGACATCAGATCTGCCCAGCCTGCTACTGTTCCTGTTCCTGTTCCTGTAACTGTTCCCAGGCAGGTTAAGCCTCCTCCCGCCCGGAGTGCGCCACAGAAAGTGTCGAAGAAGGCTCCTGCTGGTACATCCTCAGCACCACCCGTGAGGAAGTTGCCACCAGGAGAGAAGGTGAAACAGTCGTCGAACGACCAGCTTGCTGAGGGGTCCATTGCGTCCCCTCCACAATTTGATCATCCTTTACCCATGGAGCAGGGAGATATTTCCTGTTCCACTTCTCCTGGGCTTTTTCCTCCTTCCGAGGACAA
>JAHWFP010008850.1:0-12462 GCA_023313725.1 Lithobius niger | reverse complement strand
AAAGGGCAAAAATAGGAAAACTAGGAAAGTTTAGTAGGGAACCTCAATTCCGAAAAAGGGCAAAAATTGGAAAATAAGGAAAGTTGAGTAGGGAACCTCAAGTCCGAAAAAGGGCAAAAATAGGAAAATAAGGAATGTTTCCCAAAAAGAGTAGGGAACCACAAATCCGAAAACGAAGAAAAATACGAAACCAAAGAATGTTTCTCAAAAAAATAAGAGACCTGCGCAAGTCCGAAAATGGGAAAAAAAATATGAAACCATATAAGTCCGATAATGGCGAAAAAAATTGGAAAATAAGACATGTTTCCTAAAAAAGTACGTAATAAGGCAAAATTAAGTCATTCTACAAGCTTTGCTAGTCGCATACCAAACTAGTGGTCGACCGAAACCAAATTTTTCACTTTCGGCCGAAACCGAAACTACCACCGAAACCAGTTCTTTAATTTCGGCCGAAACCGAATTCTTTACCGAAACTGGCAATTCGGTTTCGGCCGAAACCGAAACCTCTACCGAAACCGGTATATCAGTTTCGGCCGAAACCGAAACCGCTACCGAAACTGCAACCAGAACCTAACCTGAATAATATCAGTTTTAATAATTAGACAAAAGCAAAGATAAAATAAAAAAATCATGAGTGTGTGGTTTTTCGTAGACAAGTCTAGATTGGAAGGCACAGTATCGGACTTTTGTATAGCTCCTGGCCCGATATCACACTTATCGATCCGAAAGTGACTATGTAAATTATGATCGCGTGGATATAACCCTTGGCCTGTGGGGTGATCATTGTATCTCCTGCGTCTGTCATTGCCAGTCGTCTGGTGGGGCTGCCATGATTTTTCACGGTCAGTCTTTTGTTTTAACTTGTCCCGTCGTTTTCTATGTATTTATTTGATTTTTAACAATTTTTACGCTGGTTCGGCCAAGTGCCATAAGAAACGCCGCATCGTTCAACGCTGTTCAACGTTCAACGTACATCGTTCATCGCCGTTCAACTCGTCAGCGCAAAAAGGTAATTACGAACTGAGCTATGTGTTATGTTTAATTAACAGCCGAATATAATTTTGCGGTTGAGCACGTTTGCGGGAATTTGGCTTGGTGCCATCTTAACTAGCCTTGATGTCACTAATGTTTTGGTGAGCGTGGCCTAATGTCAGACTTTCGACGTGGGTTTTGCTAAAGCTGCCGGAATCCCGATAGCTGCTTTCGTTGATATTGGTTACTAATGAAGGCGTCCATTAACCCTGTTTTGCGTGCTTTGTTTATATGTATTTTCAAGTGTCTAGCCTACTCAATTGGTTAACTACGTTTTTCGTCGGAAATAGTAAGCCTAACTTGAAAATTTGCTTTCCTTCATTGTCATTGACCCGTAGCGAGAAGCATCACTCAAAGCAGGATCTGTTATGGCGACCCCAGGCTGCAGCCAAGTTAGTCTACGTAAACTGGCTACTGCTGGGAAATGGAACTTTGTTTCGGCTTCAACGAAACTGCACCATAGGATTCCGCCGAAACCGAAACCATAACCGAAACAAGTCAAACCAGTTTCGGCCGAAACCGAAACTGAGCTACAAATGAATGGCCGAAACCAGAACCGAAACCGAAACCGACACCGAAGTTCGGTCGAGCTCTCTACCAAACCCTCGCTACAATTTTAGATTCTAGCTGTGATTTGTGATATCTTTCCTTATTAAGGAAAAATGCCAGCGGAGGATGTGGCCATAGCGATTAAGGCGCTATGCAAGTGATCTGGGGGCGAACTGGGTAGCCGGTTCGAATCCGGGTCATGCCACTCCGATGAAACGTAAGTGCATAAAGGTGGCTTAATGAACTACGTTATTTCTAGTGTATGATTTTCGCTGTTGGCTAATTTTCAATTTTCCTTAATATTATTTCCAGCGATATATGTCTATTTATATATCTTTCCTTAGGCCGCTAAAAATTAATTAAGTGGTTCTCGGCAGTAGTACTAAACAAAAATTGATGACAGTGGGAGGTGGTTTTTTTTTTTTTTACGTATTATTCGTGATTTTTCAGATGCGGGGGATGGCTTTTTTTTTTTTTTTTTTTACCAAACAAAACGAAATCGTTTGCTTATATTTTGTTGTGGAGTTTCTATATATGTTTTAATGCCCGAATCACCGTGCAAACGTTGCACATTTTATAAAAGTCGCTCTTTTAGATCGAAGTTTTTAATTGCACACGTGCGTTTTCTCGACGCGCGGCGACGCTACGGTGCCGCTGCGGTGACGCAGCTAATCAGTGCGCACGCGCGTTTTATTAACGCGCGTTGACGCTGCGGTACCGCTTCGGTGACGTATGTGCGCGTTCGGTTCCCTAACCTCGTGTGCAAAAAAAAAAATTATAGTTTGAAACCAATGAGACGATATTGCTCCTTTCACCCATACCTCGTGAACAAAAAATTTATTTTAAAACCAATGCGACGAATTTTGGTACATTGATGTACTAATTTAAGACGTACCAGGGAGAAATGTTATACATCCTTTGCAGATTAACTAAAAAAAAATATCGGATAAGTTCTTTAACTACTTTCCAATGAGTCTTTAATCATTTCTGCAACAACATTTCGTATTTCAGGATAGTTCTAGTTACTTCCCCAATAAACAATTCCATGTCTCTTTCTTCGAAATTGGACGCCTTTTTCGGTAACGCTTTTGCGGTAAACGGCGGACGTGTGCACCGTTCAAGTCACCCAAGGTACTCAGAGAGGCAATTGCATTTTTTTTTAACGCTGCGGTACCGCTGCGTTGACGGGGGAAATTGCGGTGCAAAACGTGCGGCGGGCGGTAACGCAACGTCGACGTAGGTACGTGTGCTGTACCCAACAGATGGCACGTAAACCAACCGCAAATGCGGTACCGCGCGTGTGCACCGGCGCTTAGATTCGGTTCGAGGCGATCATGTGAACGGAGCAAAGAGCTCATATGGTCATCGGCTCCAGGTTAGAAAGTGCTGATGCGGGATCGGTAATTTTTTTTTCGACAACATCATAAAAAACGTTTCATGCGCTAAGAAAAACACCCATGCGTGCGCTCCCAAGAGCCACTTAATTAACTTTTAGTGGCCTTAGATGTGCTCGAAATCCAACCAGCATCCCGTCTTTAGGTATAATCCGAAATTAAACCACTTGAAAAACCGACTATAGTTAAAGTCGAAACCAGTTAAAATTAAATAAAAATAATTTACTACCTCCAAGGCAAAGTCTTATCAACGGTCCCTAATTATGCAAAGTTATTAAAGTTGTGAGTTTGGTTTCTGTAATAACATTTTTATTTTTTTCCCAAATTGGACTTGAAAAAACAACACAGCAACAAATGTCCAGTAATTGCTTGTGACTGTAAACTACAATATAACTAGAGCTAGTTTTACATAACTACTTGTTTAACAGGCGAGACGGATTATTAAGGCGGAGCGAGTTCGTATTTAACGTAGTCTGGAGTTAATGGCTGTCGGGCGAAGAAACTAGCAGCAGGTGGTTCATGAACTTCGCAATGTTCAAGACGAGCAAGACAAACAGGTGGATTTTCTTTGATGGACAGATTTAATATTTGATAAGTTTTCGATTCACGGTACGAAGCGTTCTTCAGGTACATAAGGCTGTATAAACGAGCCCAAGTCTAGCAAGAAAACTAAACCAAGAATACAGTATCAAAGGCCTGAACTCCCATCATTCATGCATCATGACCGGATATGACGTCGGTAATTTGTTAGTCTTGAATTCTTAGAAAAGCCTGGAATTTGAAAAATGAAAATTCCGCCTTGAAGTCAAGCTTTGAAATCAAAATTAAGCCTTGAAAATGAGAATTTTTACTATGACAGCCTTCAAATGGACTTGAATTTTGTTAGTGTGGGCGCGACTAGGAAACATTTTTATGGAGGGGGGGAGGGATAATACCAGCTAGGAATCTGTGGGAGCGCTCTTAGCTCATCCATTGAGGACCAGAGAACTGAAGCATTTTATGATACATTACTGCCATGTCCAGCTTCTGGAGCATACTTATTCAAAATATTCTCGAGGAATTTACTTATAATTATCTCACGTTTTGAGGTAGAGGTGGGGCCCTGCCCCCACCCCCTCCAACCCCTATACATCTATTGTAGGCCTGCTATGCTGATGAAATGTGGTTCAATCACCAGCTGCTGTAATAGTGATTTTATAGCTGTTAATAAATTAGATAATCATGGAAAAATAGTTTGATCAGCTGGAGAATGAGAGAGGGCCAGTGCCGCGCAAACAATTAATGCTAGAAGGGGCAGCGGAGGAAGTGCCGTTCCTACTGCTGTTTTTCTGTATTTCTTCTTCCTCCTTGCCCAGAAAACTAAACAAAAACATTCTCGTTCGATGTTTAACCCTTTGACGGCTGAATTAATTTTTTATCTCCAAAAAAGTAGGGTAACCTGGACGGGACTCGAACTAGCAACTCGGAAGGAGCTCTTTAACATCAGGCACACGCCTCTACCAACTCGGCCACGGCCGCCTCTTGTTAACGGAACTTAAAGTGTGCACGGCCTATCTTGCGTTCGCCGCAGATTGAACAAAGATAATCGATTGTACGTTTTTGGCAGCAGAGTGCCTTTTTGATATCCAAGACGGTTACAAAAACAATGGCGGCCGTCGATTAAAGCTGCCCCCTCCAGGAAGACGTAACCGCTCATAAAATACTTCCAGGACTCAAGATACGCCGCACACAATAGTATTGTTGTCGTTTCTCCATTGTTGGCCATCTCGTGCATACTTCGAACTCTGGGACTCCAAGCTTGTGTTTTTGGCGAGTATACTCGTCCTCAGCACGTTAGGGTTAAGGCAAGGTTTTAATGAACCAAAGTCAAAACGAAAGGAACCACTACAAGTCCGAAAATAAATATAAAATAAAAAAAATAAGGAACATTTCAAAAAAAAAAATAAGCAACCCCCACCACGACCACAACTCGGCGCGCCCCCCCCCCCCCAATAGTAAATCAATGATTGTTTCCCCCAAAAAAATAGGACAATAAGAAATTTCCCCCAAAACGTAGGCTAGGGAATAATGCAAGAGTAGGAATTCTACGAACCCTGCTAGTCGTCAGAGCCAAAGCCAGCGCTATGTGAAAATTTTAGATTCTATAGCTGTCAGTTTTTTTTGCGATCATCGTTCAGTACTTAAATGCGTCCGAAAACCAACCAGCATCCCCTCTTTAGGTTACTGTATAAGAAACCTGAAATTGAACCACTTGAAAACAGACGAGTTAAAGTTAAAACCAGTTTAAAATAAAAATAAATTACCATCTCCCTGCAGACCAGGTTTTATTTACGATCCTATTTATTAAGCAAAGATATTAAAGTAGTTAGTTTGGTTTCGGTGACATTTTTATTTCCCCACAAATTTGATTAAAAAATAAAATCACGTACAGCAAAAAAAATATCAGACATTGCTTGTGTTACATAACTAGAGCTAGTTTTACATAACTACTTGTTGAACAGGCGGAACGTTAAAAGGAAGGAGTGATTACCGATGTAACCGTAAAGTCTGTAGCTAATGGCTGTCAGGTGAAAAAACTCAGCCTGTGGTGCATGAACTTAGCGGTATTCATAAAAGAGCAATACGAACAGCTGGATCATCTTTGATGGACAGATTTAATCTTTGATACATTTCTGATTCACAGTACGAAACTTTTGTCAGGTACATCTTCAGGTGCAGTTAACCCCAAGTTCAACAATAAACTGAACTAAGAATACAGAATAAAGAAAGAAATCACAAGGTAAAGGGTAAACGAAGCAAGCAGTCTGCATTAAAGACTGGCCTTGTAAGGATACACAATACACTAGTATGAGAAAGACAACTGCCCCGACTGGGACTCGAACCCAGGACCTCCCGTTTACCAGCTGGGCGCTCTAGTAAATGGGAAGTCCAGGGTTCGAGTCCCAGTCGGGGCAGTTGTCTTTTCTTTCTTTCTCAGACTAGTGTATTGTGTATCCTCACAAGGCCAGTCTTTAATGCAGACTGCTTGCTTCGTTCAAGAATACAGTTTCAAGGCCTGGACTCTAATCATTCATTCATCGTGACTTGATCTGATATCGGTAATTCGCTAATCTTGCATTCATAAAAAAAAGCCTGAAATTTGAAAAAAAAAAATTATTCTGCCTGGAAATCAAGCCTTGAAATCAAAATCAAACCTTGAAAATGAGCATTTCTGTTGTGAGAGCCTTGAAAAGGTCTTGACTTTTGTAAGTGTAGGCCGGTGGCGCCCCAAGGATATATTTTTAGAGGGGGCGCTACCCGAAGAAAACCAGCTAGGAATCTGGGGAAGAGATCTTATCTCTTTCAATGAGAAACTAACATCACTGCCATATCCAACTTCTGGAAAAAAACTTGTTTTTAAATATTCTCGAGGAATTTATTTAGCATTATGTAATGTTTCGGAGGTGGGGAACTCCCCCTGTGCAGCTAATGTAGGCCTACCATGCTAACGGAGTGTGGTTAACCAGCTCCAATGGTTATTTTATAGCCAAGGTAACAAATTAGTCTTGAAAAAATAGTTTGTCAGCAGCTGAATACTTTCCTTCTGTGAAACGACGCTTCCCCCGGATTGGACTGGAGACGGAGAGAGGGTCAGTGCCGTGCAAACCATAAGTTCTAGAAGAGGCAGCTGAGCAAGCACTGTTCGTTCCTACTGATGTCTTTCTGCGTTCCTTCTTCCTACTTGCCCGGAAAACAAAAACGGACTCGTTTGATGTTTAAGGCAAGATTTGACTGCAGCGAAGTCAAAACATGGAAGGAACACGAATAAACTTTCCTGCAAAGTTTCTGATACATCAATATTGCTGCAGGTTTTAATCCACGCGAAACCTGACTACTGTATTCAAATACGTTGTTTTTAACTTTTCTACACGGTACGGAAGTTGATGATTGGTGTTTTCTACGTGGCTAAACAACAACGCTGAAAAAAATCATAAAAAAAAAACCTAAGGAGGCTAAAAATTAATCAAGTGGTTCTCGGGAGTTCACGCATGGTTTTTTTTTCTTAACGCATGAAACGTTTTTTGTGACACTGTCTAAAAAAAAAGTTCCGATCACGCAGCAGCATTTTCACGAAACGTTTCCTGGAGCCGATGACCACGTCAGCTCTCTGCACCATTCACATGATCGGTACGAAACGAATCAAAGGGTCGTTCAGAGGTATGTCACAACTAAAAACTTAGATCTAAAGAACGATTTTTATCAAATATGCAACTGTTGCACGCTGTCCCTGGCATTAAAACATCGATACTGTCAAACAAATCAAATTGCGGTTGTGTGGACGTAAATTTTTTCAGAGATATGTTCCTGGTCACATTGAAATACCACAAGTTCATACCAGATATACACTGTTTAATAATTTTCGGCAGACAATTGCTGTCTTGGTCACCTAAAACATAGACAAAATCACAACAACAATCAATGATGAGACCTCCAAAGATTACCAGTTGTGTACAGCACCAATACTCACATAAAAATGAAAATGAAAAAAAAAAACACTTAGGCAATCTTTGGAGGTCTCATCATTCATGGTTGTTGTGATTTTGTCTATGTTTAAGGTTACCAAGGCAGCAATTGTCTGCCGAAAATTATTAAACAGTGTATTTTGGTATGAACTTGTGGTATTTCAATGTGACCAGGAACATGTCTCTGAAAAAAATATAAGCTACTGATTTCGTTTTGTTTGGTAAAAAAAAAAAAAAAAAGCTGTCGCCGCATCTGAAAAATCACGAATAAAACGTAAAATAAAAACACCGTCCGCTCACGGCAATTTTTATCAGCACCACTCCTGAGAACCACTTAATTAATTTTAGCGGTGTAACCTCGTTGTGTATCATCAATAGGGTGACGAACAGAAACGAAACGATTTAACTGGAAAATACGGAGAAATTCAGCCAAAAAAATAGGTGATTGCGTGCGAGGTGTGTGTGGCTATGTGTATGTGCAAATTGGAATACTTTAGGGAATTTAGCTAATTTAATGGGCAAATAGCCTTGAAAGCATTTTAAGCCGGTCTTGTAAGACCTTGAAATCTTAAGACCAACTTAAAATGCTTTCAAGGACTTTCAAGAACAGCTTAAAATGCTTTCAAGGCTATTTAGCCATTAAATATGCTAAATTTGTCTCCTAACTATTTTCTCAGCAAAGAGCAAGTTGTTGCTTTAAAACGTGGAATATTTTTCAAAATGCAGTAAAAATATCCGTTATTTCACCTTTCGATGGTTTATTTAAAGGGTAATTACATACATTTTGACATGCACGTTTTACTTTTGGTTCACTTACACAATAACTAAACTCAAGAATTGCGGTAGGATTACGTTACGTACGTCCGATACAACAATTTAATTACTGCATCACCAAAACACGATACGGAGACCGCCATTGTTTTGCTGGAACGTGAAGAAATTAATGCCGACAGATGGTAGTCAACGATTTCGACTCGTAGCCGATTGAGATAGCTCTGTTGGCTGTGAGTAGCTCAACCATATGACAGACTTAGCTGGTCGCGGGTAGTGGCCAGCTAAAGCCGTCAGACGCTTGAGCTACTCACAGCCAACACAGCTATCTCAATCGGCTTGGAGTCGAAATCGATAAGCTCCGTCTGTCGGCATTAATTTCTGCGCGTTCCAGCAAAACAATGGCGGTCTCCGTATCGTGTTTTGGTGATGCAGTAAATAGATTGTTGTATCGGACGTACGTAACGTATTCTTACCGGAATTCTTTTGTTTAGTTATTGTGTAAGTGATCCAAAAGTAAAACGTGCATGTCAAAATGGATGTAATTGCCCTTTAAAAAAATAATCTCTTCTGCTTCCGGCAGGGGTGGGTCATATAATTCATCCGCTGATTCCATCCCCACTAGCACCTTTCAACAAAGGTCCACTGGGTTAACTAAGATATTTATTATGACTACCATAACTACTATAGAGCAGCGTCATGTGACGTCATATTGGCTACAAGAGATAGCTGCAAGGGGCACTAGATTAAAATGTAGGGTTAAACAACGGCACTTCCAGTCAAGGCAGTGCTTTGAGAGCGATTTCATAGATTTAAAAAAAACGTTGTTTTTTTCCAATCCCTTATGCTGCGAGGTTGTAGTTGGAAAATAAAGATTCCACTTGCTTAAAAATGTCAGCAACTGCCAACAAATCGACAAAAATCGCGCATTGTAGGCCTAAGAAATCCACTCTTAACAGCATTGTCTTCAGTAAGACGCCCTTCTTTTCTCCCTCCAGTGACCCTTGCAGCTATCCCAGTTACTGGCTCCACCATAGGGTTATATACAATAATACTACGTTGTGTCATTGTCCTATAGGATGAGGATGACTATACAAACAATGGTTATAACGATAATTTTCACTTACGCGCCACTTCACGGCCACGTGTTTCTAGTTGCAACCCAAATTTTCGGGGGAAAAAAGCTACTTTCGTGTACGACTGTTTACCTGTGTGCCAAAATTTAGATTTGCCATCTTTCCTTAACGAGCTTTAGACATGTCTTCATACCCTATGAGAGTTAGCACTTGGAGTCGTGGCCTTAGCAAGCTAGCAAGCTACTAGCCAGTAGCCAAAGGCAACGTTATTGAGGGCAATTTTTCCCCATAAAGGACACGTTCCCACACTTTAATGTTGACGTTTTCTTCGTTATTCGGCCCAACACACCATATTCTAACGATTTGTAAAGATTTCCACCGCATGGGAATTTTTACCTGTAGGCTGGAATCAGCTATATAAGCTTGTTACAGTTAAAAGAAACAGTTCGCTAGTCAGCCTATCTTTTACATCTGACAACAATTAAATCGCATATACTTGGCGGCGATACACTAGTCTGTGTCTAGATCCACCATAATAAGGGCCGCGTCAACGAATTTATGTAAGGAGGTCCAGGTGGTAATTTTACGTCCCCCGTCCTTCCCCCATAAATTAAATACTGAAATTCTATTAATAAATTGTTTTGCTTTTAATAACTATTAGGCTTTAAAATACAAACGTAAATTCAAAGGAAGATGTAACCAAACGAGAAAGTGAACTTTTTCAAGCGGAGTAAAAAAAAAGGGGGGGGGGGGGGGGTTGACGGAAAGGGGGAGTGTTACACAAAGAAAAATCGATTGTTGCAGTGAACGATCAGGCAGCACCGCGCAAATACTGGGAAACAACCACGGGTCAAACAAATCCCCGGGCGAAGCCGGAAACAAGTAATAAATTTATTATCGCCCCAATGTCTCACAAGGGAAAAGAGACCCACCGAGCTTATTTTCCATGAAAAGGAATGTCACCCTATTGAATACCAATAATATGAACTTGCTGAACTTGGTGGTTGAAGCACTAGTGCGCTTCTAGATCACCAAAGGAAATGGAAAAATACTTCGTAGTTCTCATTTTTTTTTAACTCGTCAGAAGTTTGGCGTCCACAAATGAATTATAAACCAAGGAAAATGACAGAAGAATTTTTCTACGTGAATCAATACGCAAAAAAGTCAATACCTAAAAAAAAAATCTTTTTAAATAATGCGATGTTTTCAAAGACGAATTTTAAACCCCCTGACAGCTAATAATGGGTAGCAGCCGCATCCCATGCATCCCAATTAAATAAATACAGATGCAAACCTATTTACGTCGCCTTATGTGTCAGACTGCCTGAGCAGGGGAATCGAATCCACGACCTTTGAAACCAAAGGCTGAGGTCCTACCGCTGAGCCATACTGACACGGCCAAAAGGAAACGTCCATAGACAGCATTTAAACCTGCGTATATACGTGTAAACATACACTTTCCAATCGCAACTGGAGGGACGTTTTTGCCGCGCCACACTCCAGGTGAAAGGAATGGAACACTTAAACGTGAAATAAGGATTAAGGACGGAAAGCTTAACAAGAGTTAAAGAAACACAGATGCAAACCTATTTACGTTGCCTCTTCGATTTATATGTCAGGCTACCTGTGCGGGGAATCGAATCCACAACCTTTGAAACCAAAGGCTGAGGTCCTACAGGTGAGCCACACTGCCACGGCCAAAAGGAAACGTCCATAGGCTGAATTTAAAACGTGCATATATATACATACTAGCATCGTACCCGGCTTCGCCCGGGGATTTATTTGACCCGTGGTTGTTTCCCAGTATTTGTGCGGTGCTGCCTGATCGTTCACTGCAACAGTCAATTTTTCTTTGTGTAATACTCCCCCTTTCCGTCAATCCTCTACCTCCGCAAAGCAACATCGTAATCAAATAGTGGCTTTAACATAAGCACTGCCCCACCAACGGGCATTCCCCGTTCAGACCCCTCCCCACTCCCAGTAGCGTGCGAAAAATAACTGTCCTTCGTACATGACGTCATTTAAGACATGCCTTCGCGATGACAGCGCAGGGCAAATTGTTAGTCGAGGTAACAATGTGCCAATTTCAACTTCTTTTCAGGGCAACAACGTCGCAGTTTCACCTTCAAGCCAAAGAATTGACACACTCGTACGTTTTCATTGTTCCCCTTCCGGGGGTCGTCGTTGCGGTTGCTTCATTTCTTCTATGAGACTTTTATTTGGTTTATGATGTAAAAAGATAAACATACATTTTCCAATCGCCATACTATTTGCCAAGGCAACACTCCGAGTGAAACGAATAGAAACACTTAAACGTGAAATGAGGAAATAAGATTAAGGAGTTAAGGTAGTTGGTCCGAGCCTGACCATACCTAAAAATATGGTCATGTGTTTAGATTGTCTTTTTTTTTCGGTGGGAAGCGGCCATTTTGTTTCTGTAGCTGAGCTAGCACCTCTTTTGGTGCTACATGGGTGCATTAGTTCTGCAAGAAACAAGGCAAACAGACTCGTCCGATGCCTTCAGTACTGCAAACCACAGATAAAATTGACGGTAAAAAAAAAAAGAAACAATCATTTTTTATCAAACTTGCTTTAGCACTGTTTTCTCTTTCTGGTAAAATGATCGCCTGCAATTTATTGGGCTGTGTCTTCTCCGGCTGGTTCTGCAGTCACAGAACACTCTCCAGCATCTCCTCGCTGCGACGGGGTTCTTTCCTCGTCCACGTCTTTCATAAAATAACCACGTTTTCTGTCATTTTCCAACCCGTCCTGTTCGACGAGGGTTACCGCTCACAGACATGACAGGTCCGCCATTATTATTTCAACCCTTCCATCCCTTGGTTAGGTTGGCGTCGGCCCTGAAGACGGGGGCGTGGGCGAAAGACACGTGCTCTGCGTCCAAACGACCTGCCTGTCCCCATTTAATATGACAGGCAGGCAAATACCTTTCGAAGGTCGACGGGCCATGACATTCCCTCTGCAAAACACCAGACACGTAGCCTACCGAACATTCTTACTGGCTACTTAACTGTAAAAGGCCTGTGGTAAATCTCTTTTGTCGCAAGAGGGGGCGTATATATTGGACCCAGGAAAAAAACACCGACAACAGACAATTTGTCAATTTCAACAGAGTAAAAT
>JAHWFP010008847.1:0-10495 GCA_023313725.1 Lithobius niger | reverse complement strand
AGCATGCTGAGCCGTGTTCTGAGCTTTGAGTAAGAAGACGATCCTGACTCGTTGCCTCGTGCCTCTGTGTCTTGGATTAGGAGTTTCTTAGCCGCTTTGTGTCTGGGGAACATTGATGTCAGGAGCGGGAATCGGGTGTGAACGACTACGAGTCCAAGGCCTGCCATTTATTTTACTCCGTCAGGTCTTTGATCAACCCGTGATTCTTCGGAATCTCTCGGACGCACTGGCTATGTGGCGGGTAGGTTACAGATAGTATACCGGGCTTGTAGTGTGTGAGTGAATCCAGCCTGTGGTTTGCCAAGCATGTTACTCCATCAGGTCTTTGATCGTCACGTGATTCTTCGAATTCTTTCGGGCGCACTGGCTATACGCCGGGTAGGTTACAGGTAGGATACCGGGCTTGTTGCGATAAAGAAATTTCCGATTCCCTTCGGTGTCTCTGTGACTTGGATGTGGAGTTGTTATTTGCTGGTGTTGGTCTTGTACAGTGTATCGGTGATGCTATCGGCCAAGTGGCAATGTCATGCGAGTCGTAGGAATTAGTTCTTGTGACTAAACCTGAGTGGCGTGAAACCATGAGATCTGTCAAACCTGGACGGCATCACCATCCCACCCAGGAGGGATGAGAGCACGGCATAACTCGGCATTGGTTGGCTTGTTGATGTGGACGGCGTGTGGGTGCTTTGCCCAAAGCTGGTTGCAGCCATTGGACTAGTAGCGATACTTCGGTGATGAGTTGTGGGTCCTCGCCTTCGGGCTTGGATCTGCAATCCTGATCTGGAGTGGAGCCATTGGACTAGTGGCGAAAGACTTGGCTGATGAGCACTGTGGTCCCGACGTTCTAGGCTGGTCGAGCTGTTTGGATTGGTAGCGACTCTTTGGTGGTGAGCAATGGATCCCCCTTAACTTCATGCCAGCAGATCCTCATTCTAAACCGGAGTCGACCATTCGGACCGAGCTGCGAGACTGGTGCAAATGTAAGTTGTCCCATTCACGATCCCGCAGTCTTCTTGTGAGGATGGATCCCTAGCCTTTAGGTACTTCATTTCGTTCTTAGCTTGTCTAGCTGTTTGGACTAGTGTCTTTGGTGGATATCGACACAGCTTTCGAAATTTGCCATTGGACCGAGTAAGCAACATGAGTGGTGAGCACTCTCGTCCTTTGGGTACACTGTTCTGATCTGGTCGAGCTATTTGGACTAGTGGCTTTGGTTGTGTGCCTTGCTGGCAGACTCCACTCCTCGAAAGTCAAACTGGACCGAATTGCGAGACTGGTGATGAGCTGTGTAAGTCCTCGATGTTCGGCTTGATGTCTTAAACTAGGATGGAGTTGTTTGGACTAGTGGCTTTGCTTGGTGAAGATGGGGACGCCTTTCTAAACTGGGTTTAGCTGTTGGACCGAGTAGCAAAGACTTGGTGGTGAGCACTCGTTCCCCTAGAGGATGTGCTGTCTCTGAGTTGCCCCTCTTGCGCTCAGAACTGGTTCGAGATGTTGTCTGTGAGTCTGGTGAGTTTGGCTGAAAGAGTTAGTGGCTTGGCTCTGCCGTAAGCTTGCTCTGTTGGTCTTCGGGCTTTGGACGGGTACGCAAGGGTAGCGTGTCGGGCCGTGTTTGAGCTCGAGTAGGGGGACGATCCTAACTTTTTTGCTTTGCGTGTCTCCGTCTTGGATTGGGAGTGCTTGAGGGTGGGCGAAGTGGTTGTTGCTTGTTTTTTGTTTCCTGGGATGTGTTGATTCTGGGCAAACGGGTCTGGTGATGTGCTGGCAGAAAGCGCTTGAACGTTAGCGACTTGGCCCTACCATAAGCTTCCTCCGTCGGTCTTCGTGCTCTGGCCGGGTACGCAAAGGTAGCATGTTGAGTCGTGTTCAAGCTAGAGTATGCGGACGATCCTAACTTGCTTGTTCCACATGTCCGTGCCCAGGGTTGAGCTTATTAAGTGACATCAGGGCGTTTCTGAGTCTGGGATGTGTTGGCTGTAGGTGAAAGAAACTCGTGATGCGCTGCTGAAAGAGTTTGGTCCGGCTTGGCCCTACCGTAAGCTTGCTCCGTCGGTTTTCGGGCTATGGACGTGTACACAATCGGCAGTATACTGAACTTGCGAAGAGAGAGGTTACCCATGGCCTGCCAATAATGTTGTTCTGTAAGGTCTTTGATCGTCCCGTGATTCTCCGGAATCTTTCGGGGGCACTGGTTATGCGGTGGGTACGCAATCGGCAGTATACTGGACTTGTGAAGAGAGCGGTAACCCAGGGCCTGCCAATAATGTTGTTCCGTCAGGTCTGTGATCGTCCCGTGATTCTCTGGAATCTCTCGGGCGCACTGGCTAGGCGGCGGGTACGCAATCGACAGTATACTGGGCTTATGGCGAGAAAGTTCCAGATTCCCTTCGGTGTCTCTGTGACTTGGATGTGGAGTAGTCGTTATTGTGTTTGCTGGTGTCAGTCTCGTACTGTGCATCGGCGACGTGATCGGCCAGGGCAGATGGCAGTGTCGTGCGAGTCGTAGGGATTAATTCTTGTGACTGAACCTGAGTGGCGCAAAACTGTAAGGTGTGAGATCCGTCAAACCTGGACGACGTATCACCATCCCGCTTTGACCAGGCATGATGATAGCATGGCATAACTCGGCATTGGTTGGTTTGTTGGTGTGTGTGGCATGTGGGTCCTTAGTTTTAAGCTGGTTGAAGTCATTGACTAGTGGCGATGCTTCGATTATGAATCGTTGGGTCCTCGCCTTTGGGCTTGCTTGGTCCTGCCATTCTGATGTGGAGTTAAACCATTGGACCGGTGGTGACAAAGACTTGGCTGATGAGCACTGTGGCCCTGACGTTCTATGCTGGTCGAGCAGTTTGGACTGGATGCGATGCTTTGGTGGTGAACGACGGATCCCCCTTGCCTTCGTGCTGGTAGATCCCCGTTCTAAATCGGAGTCGACCCTTCGGACCGAGTTGTGAGACTGGTGCAAACGTAAGCTGTTCCATCGACGATGCCCTAGTCTTCTTCTGAGGATGGATCCCTTGCCTTAGGTACGACGTTTCGTTCTAAGCTTGTCGAACTGTTTGGACTAGTAGCTTTGGTGGAGATCGGTACTTTCTAAACCGGCTGTTGGACCGAGTAAGCGAGACGAGTGGTGAGCATTCTCGTCCTTTGGCTAAACTGTTCCGAACTGGTCGAGCTGTTTGGACTTGTTGGCTTGGTTGTGGGTCTTGCCGGCGGACCTCACTCCTCAGTCAAACTTGACCGAATTGCGAGACTGGTGATGAGCTGTGTAAGTCCTCGATGTTCTAAACTAGGTAGGAGCTGTTTGGACTAGTGGCTTTGCTTGGTGAAGATTGGGACGCCTTTCTAAACTGGGTTGAGCCGTTGGACCGAGTAGCAAAGACTTGGTGGTGAGCACTTGTTCCCCTAGAGGGTGTGATGTCTCTGAGCTGCCCCTCTTGCGCTCAGAACTGGATCGAGATGTTGGCTGCAGCTTTGTGAGTCTGGTGAGTCCTGCTGAACGAGTTAGTGGCTTGGCCCTAACGCAAGCTTGCTCCTGTGGTCTTCGGGCTATGGACGGGTACGCAAGGGAAGCATGTCGGGCCGTGTTTGAGCTCGAGTAGGTGAACGATCCTAACTTGCTTGCTTTGCATGTCTCCGTCTTGGATTGGGAGTGGTTGAGGGTGGGCAAAGTGGTTGTTGCTTTTTGTTGTTCCCAGGGATGCGTTGACTGTGGGCGAACGGGTCTGGTGATGTGCTGGCAGAAAGCGCTTGAACGTTAGCGGCTTGGCCCTACCGTAAGCTTCATCCGTCGGTCTTCGGGCTGTGGTCAGGTACACAAGGGTAGCATATTGAGTCGTGTTCAAGCTGGAGTATTCGGACGATCCTAACATTCAACGTGTCCGTGCCCCGGGTTGAGGTTATTGAGCGACAGCTGGGCGTTTCTGAGTCTGGGATGTGTTGGCTGTGGGTGAAAGAGACTGGTGATGTGCTGCTGAAAGAGTTTTATCCGGCTTGGCCCTACCATAAGCTTGCTCCGTTGGTCTTCGGGCTACGGACGGGTAAGCATCGGTAGTACGTTGAGCCGTGTTCAAGCTTGAGTAAGTGGACTATCCTAACTCGATTGCCTCATGCCTCTTTGTCTTGGATTTGGATTAGTCCCTGAGCTGGTCAGAGCAGTTGGACTAGTGGCGACCCTTCGGTGGCGAGTGGTATGCCATTCCAAACTGGAGTTGAGCCATTGAACCGGCAGCAAAGACTTGGCGACGAGCAGCGTGACCCTACTGGCAGATATGCCAGATCGTGTGCGTATTGGCATTTCTGAGTTCATGATTTGACAGATGTGGGCGAAACAGTCTGGTGATGTGCTGCTGAAAGAGTTTGGTCCGGCTTAGCCCTACCATAATCTTATTCCGTCGGTCTTTGGGCTGCGGGTGGGCAGGTAAGGGTAGCATGCTGAGCCGTGTTTTGAGCTTTGAGTAAGAAGACGATCCTGACTCGATGCCTCATCCCTCTGTGTCTTGGATTAGGGGTTCCTTAACCGCTCTGTGTCTGGGGAACATTGATGTCGAGTGAGAGAATCGGGTGTGAAAGATTGCGAATCCGTGGCCTACCATTTATGTTACTCCATCGGGTCTTTGAGCATCCCGTGATTCTTCAGAATCTCTCGAGCGCACCGGCTATGTGGCGGGTAGGTTAAAGGTAGTATACCGGGCTTGTAGTGTGTGAGTGAAGCCAGCCCGGGGCCTGCCAATCATGTTACTCCGTCAGGTCTTTGATCGTTTTGTGATTCTTTGGAATCTCTTATGTGCACTGGCTATACAGCAGGCAGTTACAGGTAGTATACCGGGCTTGTTGCTAGAAAGAAATTCCCGATTCCCTTTGGTGTCTCTGTGAATCGGATGTGGAATTGTTATTTGCTGTTGTTGGTCTTGTACTGTGGATCGGTGATGCTATCGGCCAAGTAGCAATGTCATGCGAGTCGTAGGGATTAGTTCTCGTGACTAAACCTGAGTGGTGCAAAACCGTGAGATCCGTCAAACCTGGACGACGCATCACCATACCTCCCAGGAGGGATAAGAGCACGGCATAACTCGGCATTGGTTGGCTTGTTGATGTGGACGGCGTGTGGGTCCTTTGCCCAAAGCTGGTTGCAGCCGTTGGTCTAGTAGCGATACTTCGGTGATGAGGTGTGGGTCGTCGCCTATGGCCTTGCATCTGCCATCCTGATCTGGAGTGGAGCCATTGGACTGGTGGCGAAGACTTGGCTGATGAGCACTGTGGTCCCGACGTTCTAGGCTGGTCGAGCTGTTTGGACTGGTGGCGACACTTTGGTGGTGAGCGATGGATCCCCTTGCCTTCCTGCCGGCAGATCATCGTTCTAAACCGGAGTCGACCCTTCGGACCGAGTTGCGAGACTGGTGCAAACGTAAGCTGTCCCATCGACGATCGCTCAGTCTTCTTGTTAGGATGGATCCCTTGCCTTTAGGTACAACGTTTCGTTCTAAGCTTGTCCGGCTGTTTGGACTAGTGGCTTTAGTGGAGATCGGCACGCCTTTCGAAACTGGCCGTTGGACCGAGTAAGCAAGATGAGTGGTGAGCACTCTTCTCGATTGGGTACACTGTTCTGAACTAGTCGAGCTATTTGGACTAGTGGCTTTGGTTGTGGGTCTTGCTGGCAGACTCCACTCCTCGTAAGTCAAATTGGACCGAATGGTGAGACTGGTGATGAGCTGTGTAAGTCCTCGATGTTGGGCTCAATGTTATAAACTAGGTTGGAGCTGTTTGGACTAGGGGCTTTGCTTGGTGAAGATTGGGACGCCTTTCTAAACTGGGTTTAGCTGTTGGACTTGGCGGTGAGCACTCGTTTCTCAAGAGGGTGTGCTGTCTCTGAGCTGCCCCTCTTGCGCTCAGAACTGGTTCGAGATGTTGGCTGCAGACCTGTGAGCCTGGTGAGTCCTGCTGAAAGAGTTAGGGGTTTGGCCCTACCGTAAGGGAGTGCTTGAGGGTGGGCGAAGTGGTAGTTGCTTTTTGTTGTTCCCTGGGACCCGTTGACTGTGGGTGAACAGGTCTGGTGATGTGCTGGCAGAAAGCGCTTGAACGTTAGCAGCTTGGTACACCGTAAGCTTCCTCCGTCGGTCTTCGGGCTATGTGTAAAAGTTAGGCTAATTATCCGGTTTACATGATGTAGACTGTTTCATAAGTGGAATGAAACACCGGATTGTGTATTTTTGTTTTGTCTATCCTTTCATTATACATTAGTTGAAACAAGTAGTTTAAACTATTAAGACGTGTTTGGTGATTTTGTATTATTACTTTATTTTGCCTTTTGTAATGAAGCCCTCTGTGTTTTACTGCCTCCTGGTGGCCAATGGAAATACTTGTATTGTGAATATGCAAATGAGTTATATAAAGTGTCATGGCTGCCTCCATGAGGTTTGAGCTTCAACACAGCTGCAGTTGTCAAGCCTTATTATTTTGTTTATCTGATGCCATCCATCAATTACCCACATGCTATTTAGAAGATATAGTGTGTCTCATGAATACCACAGGCAAGTTTATGCAAACAGAGTTTAAAGGACTTAGAAAACTTTTGGTTTTGGGTTGCTTGGAGTTTTGACCTGACAAGATGTTGGGATGTTCTTAGTGCAAATCCGCTGCCTACTCTACAGAATTAACAAGGTTATGGGCCCAGTTTACTTTCAAAGATTGCCTAAGAAGTATACACAGTGAGAATTAAATTTCCCAAAATTATGATTAGCCTACTTCTAATGTTGACCTTGACAGTATGGTGTGACTTTGACCTTGACAGTTTGGTGGTATCCTGAAGTAGGATTATCTACTACAAGTCCTGTGGTATTCTGTGGATAGCTTGTGAGGTTGTGCCAGTACTGTTGGCAGCAGTTAATGTCTTTTTGCTAACATGTTGACTGGAGATGAAGACATGTTCACCGGTGGGACAACATTGCGATTTCCTTTACTGACAGACATTAATTATCGGACATGGAAGTTTGATATCAGTATGTTCTTAAGAGAGCGTGGCCTGTATGGATTCATAGATGATACGGAAGTCGCACCCATGGCTGAGGCATCACGTGCTGAAACGGCTCGACATTCTCAAAGGAAGTCGAGGGCGCTAGCCACAATAGCCTTAGGAGTCAGCGCTCCATTGAAGTCTCTTTTGCAAACAGTTGATACGCCAAAAGAAGCCTGGGATATATTGCAACAAGTATACGAGCCAAAATCTCGAACGCGTATCGGCCACCTACGGAAGGCCTTCGTCCTATTAAAGATGGAAGATGATGATACCATGGCCCGGTATCTGGCAAAAGTGGTTAATGCAGTAGCAGATTTAACAGAAGCAGGAAAAAATATCCCAGACGACGAGATTGCATATCAAATGTTGTGTGGCCTCTCGTCGAATTGGGATTCTGTCACTGAGAGGTTGTACGCCTTATCTGATGCAGACTTTACATCATTAATAGTGAAAGAACGATTGCTATCCGAGTTTGACCGGCGATGTCCCCAAGGAATTGTTAAAACAGCAACAAGTGCCCTACAAACAGTTTTGCCTACACCAGGGAGGCAGGCCAGATATCGAAAACGTAGCCAATCTCGTCATAACAATCGTACGTCTTCACGCCCTAATACCGCAGGCCAGCGTGTACTTGGGTGCTGGAATTGTGGCAAGGAAGGCCACTACGCTCGGAACTGTAGCAATCCGAAGAAGTCATCAGTCCGACATGAGGATGATCAGTCAGGGTTTACTAGTGGAAGTGCCTTTTATGCCGAAGCAAATGCAGCATCAGTTAACGTTCAGAAGTGGCACTTGGATACAGCTGCTACGGAACATTTTTGTCCTGACAGAGAATGTTTTACAAATTATCGTGAAGTGTCGTATCCACCTGCAGAAGTAGCCGAAGGAACCTCGTCCGTTGTTGGGATCGGGGATATCGATCTCATTGCGACAGAAAACAATGCCAAGATAACGCTGAAAAACGTCCTGCATGCTCCAAATATGCGTAAGAAATTGTTATCTGGTATCAGATGTTATTTATCTGGTTTTCGATTTGGATCCTACGATAAAGGTATCACAATCCTACGCCCTAATGGTACCCTTTTAGTTCCAGTTCCAGTGAGAGGCAATTTCTTTGTCATGGAAGCACGACAGGCCTCTGAGAGTGAAGATATGAACCCTAGTTCAAGGTGTGAGGAGACACCGAGAGTTTTGAACTTGGTAAAAACTAACTTGGCTTCTGTACCCAAACAAGTTGCTATGCCTGTTGAAGTAATCCAGGGAAAGTTGACGGACACAGCCTTATGGCATGAACGGATGGGGCACCCTAATATCCGCGTGCTACGTCAAGCTGCCAAAGACGACGTAATTCGCGGATTAAAGCTGTCGTCGGATTCTCCCGATTGTCCGTCTTGTTGTATTGGTAAATCAACCCGCTCCAAACATGTTGCGTTTCATGAAAGAAGCACGAAACACTGTCTACAGTTGGTCCATTCAGATGTTTGGGGGCCGTCGCCCATTGCGTCATGTGGGGGCGCCCGATATTTTATATCGTTTACTGATGATTTTTCTCGACGTTCGCAAGTCTTTTTAATGAAAGCCAAGGACGAAGCCTTTGCCTGTTTTGAAAAGTATCGAGCACAAGTAGAGCGTGAGCTGAATTAGAAGATTTGCCGCTTACGCACTGACCAAGGAATGGAATACTGCGCTGGTTATTTCAAATCCAAGTTGGATGCCTTAGGGATTATAGGGGAGAGAACAAATGCATATAGTCCCGAAATGAACGGCGTTTCCGAACGATTGAATCGTACGCTTTTGGATTCCGTTCGAACATTGTTAACCGCTTCAAAGTTATCTGCAGAATGGTGGGGTGAACTATTGGTTGCAGCAGTCTATTTAAGGAATCGTTGTCCTCACAGCACATTGAATGGAGAAGTGCCCAATGCAGTATGGTTTAAGAAGAAACCTGCGGTGCATCATCTGCGTCGTTTGGGAAGTCTTTGTTTCGTACATGTGGACAGACCCCATCGCACGAAACTACAGGGACGTGCACAACTAGGTATTTTAGTGGGATATGCATTACAGACTCGTGGTTACCGTGTTTGGTTACCAGACAAGGGTTATGAGGTCAAGGAGACGGCAAGCGTACGCTTCGATGAGAAGCGCTTTGGTGTTGAAGCCCTTCGAAATGCTAGGAAGACAGTATTTCAGCCTTTTGACATGCCGGGTGCTGACCAGGAGCGAGTTACGCATAACTCTGTCAGTGTGCGTCTTGAGGAGGAAGGATTCTACATTCCGCCATTGCCTGGAGTGGTTCCTGCTCGTGGAGATGTTTTGATTGCCCCAGGATGGAGACGTGAAGTTGTCGAAAGGAAGTCCGGTGCCACTACAGGGAAGAAAGATGTCTATTATAGATATCGGGAAGGACCCAGGATGCGCTCATATCCAGATGTAAGACGATTCTGTGAAAAGGAGGGGATGCCATACGAGGCAGACATGTTTGATTTTAATAGGAACAATGCCACGCAAGCAATTGGACCTGATGTGGAACAGGATGTCGGAACCCATGTCGAAGTAGGAAACCTGGCTACCCCAGATGAAACTGTTGCCTACGAAGCACACTGTGCTGAAGTGGTTATACCGACGACATACAACGAGGCCATAAATTCCCCTCAAGCCCAAGAATGGAAGAAAGCAATGGATGATGAGGTCTCGGTGCTTGCCCAGAGGGACGTTTTCACTCCCGTACATATGTCCGAGAAACCAGAATCAGCGAAAGTGATAGGATCTCACTGGGTTTACGCCATCAAACGTGATGCATGTGGTGCAATTGCCCGATACCGCGCGAGGTTAGTGGCAGAAGGCTGCTCGCAGCGTCCTGGTTTAGACTATGAGGATATATATTCCCCCGTCATAGCATTTACACTTGTCAGGTTCTTCTATGTGCTTTTAGTAGCCTGTCTGGGTTGGGTTACCTGTCATCTTGATGTACGATGTGCGTATCTGTATGCGTATTTAGATAGTGATACCTTCATCCGCCCTGCCCAAGGTTATGCCAGAGGACCTGGTATGATATGGAAGCTACACCGCGCTATGTATGGCCTACATCAGTCAGGAAGATTATGGTTCAAAGAGCTAGACAAAGCCTTTATTTCTCTTGGATTCATCAAGTTTATGGCCACAAATTGTGTGTACATCTACAAGTGGCGAGCGATTGTACTGGTCTATGTGGACGATTTGGCCATATTTGCCCTAGATTCAAAAACGCTGCGCGAAGTTATCAGCATGATCTCTTCAAAGTATGACGTGAAAAACCTTGGAATATTGCAGAAATTCCTAGGAGTTGAGTTCCAGCAGCTCGAAGGAACTTACAGTATTCATCAGCGTGGGTATATAGATGCACTGCTCAAAAGATTTGGCTTACCCAGAACTAGGAAAGTGAGTGTCCCAATGGAAGCTGGTGAATATCTCTCTAAAGAGGAGGGGCCAAAGACAGATTCG
>JAHWFP010008751.1:0-19883 GCA_023313725.1 Lithobius niger | reverse complement strand
CCATGTCACGTAACCCAAACTGCCAGCCTATACCATTGATTCACAAACAGTACCCCCCCGCCCCCCCGGCGGGGGGGGCCCCCCCCCCAACAACAACAGCTTGGCCACTACAAAAATCGCCCGGTGGCCCTACAAAAACCAAAAACCGCAAACAAGGCATGTTTCCCCACATATGAAGGCATCCCTAACACATCCCGCAAGCCAACACCCACGACACTGAGTAGGAGGGGGGGGGGGTATCGCTGGGTGACCTATTGACGGCAATAAAGGAGAAAATGACTAAGTTTCCAGATTTTTTGTGATGAGATGAACAATGGCTCGACACCATGCATCTTAACATTTTCATCTATCATCCCTGAAACAGCGGTGTATAACTTATACTTCCAGGATTTAGATCTAAAATGCTGAAACCATATTTTCAGACAGATGTTGAAGCGTGACGTCGAAACATACGAAAAACAATTGGACTGTAGTCTTTCTTTTCCCCTTAAACGCTCACATGTGTCCTCCAATATGATCAGCCGTCTCCTTCTTGTTTCAAATTTAGCTTAATTTGACTTTAACCTAGTCAGTTTCATGTTTAACACAAGAAACACTTATAAGAATTAACACGTGAAAGAACTACAGCCTATGTCTTGTCTTCCTTTCTATCCTCATCCACCCACACAATGAAATCCAAGTTTATCTCAACAATGTGGCATGTCAAAATCCAGGTGAAAATGGTTAGGTAACAGCAAAATCATCAACAACAACAACAACAACTAATACTTTAGAAAGACTTTCATTTTAATACAGAGGGGAGGATGAGGGGAAACGGCTCGAGTTGACGAAAGGATTGAGGAGAAGGGGTAGGGATGGGGCATGTTGAGATAAATGTGTGGGCGGCGACTTAGTCGGGCTGGCACAACATCGTTTCCAATTAGCTGGCAAGAGGTGCCGTGCAAAATGGTAATTGGCGCTGACGCTTTTGTAAGACGTCCGCAATTCGCTGCTCGACGAGGGAATAACCTGACCGTTTTCTCGGCGGTGAACACACGTAATCCGATCCAAACATCGCGCCAAATTAGAAGAAAATGAGACCGGGCTGAAAACTCCCTTCCCCCTGTCTCGTTTCGTAGTTGCTGGCCCGCTTGGCATTACACATTCCAAGTGAAAGCTGAGGCAGCTAGACGACGGAAAACAGAACAAGTCTTTAACTTGAAACATAACAATTCGGGAAGAGTTAATAATTGCGCCTTGGTTAATATTATTACGTGTCTAGACAGCCAGGTTGCCTGGGGATCCATACTGGTGTTACGATTCACAGCAGGGATGGTGTGCCTAGCTCAAACAGGGATTGGGACGGCGAAAGGTGGGGAACGGATGCACAGCTGATGTGGAGTAGGATGGGAGAGTGATCATAACTCATAATAACTTTATGCTGCACGCTCGAGATTGGATGATCTTCTATGTGCAGCCCATTTATTTTAACTCAGGTTTATAGGCTGCCTACCAATTATTATATCTGAAATTCCAGCATTTCCAATACTTTATTTAGTATTTCCAGCGTTTTAAGAAGTTGTGCCCATGTCTTCCTGTTTTCGAAGTTGCTGAAGGTGATTCGAATTTTTGTTACGGCCCCTACAATGCAGTTTTAACAGACGCAGTTGTAGCCTGTTGGAATAGTGACCTAAGAAAATGTTGGAGCAAATGGAGATAAAGAAGGAGGTATTACTCTGCCTGTGTTCCTCATGCTACTCTCTGATTATGTGGCAAAATCATAAAGTGTGTCCACCGCATTATGTGGTCCCTGTTACTGTTCAATTCCCTTATGACTGTGGTTATCTGTGTGTGGTATTTTCTCGTCAAGTAAACACAAAGGAGCCAAACAGTTAGTTACAAAACAATCTTCTTGTCTGTAGAGACTTGAACAGAGGGTCAAACGCGTTCCATCTCTGTCTGCAGGCTCTGATATGTAGCAAGGTCATTATTATTTTCCAGCCAAAGTGATTTAGGGTTTGCAACTAAGTGCACAAGCCAACAACCCTCCCGAAATAATAATAAAAAAAAAAAACTTACCTTCATATACGAGTTATAAAATCTCGTGCAGAAAACTCGGCTACTGTTTTTCACTGGAGTTTTGATTGGTTGCGCCGCTTTTCCGTACTTTTGAAGTCTAAAAAGAAAGAGAAAACAAACAAACAAATTAAAAGAAGGTTTGCTAATCTAGCAGAACTGTTTCATTTGTTTTATGGTAATACAGGTAAGGAGTTGTTTTGTTTACTCTACCAGTGGGTGAAAACTACACGTAATACACCAATTCAACAAAAGGGGGAAGTGAACAGTAGCTCACTGCTAGTCTTCTATTCAGTCCCCCCTTCTGTTGCTGTTTATGTCGCTTCCCCTTCATTTGACCTAGTGCACATTATTCGATGCAGAATATGCAATATTATATACAGAATCGATCCAATGTTTGCGATTCAAGGTAGTTTAATTCACATTCAGAGCCATAGGAGGCAAATTTAAAGTCGTAAGGCCCAGCCAAGTCAGCTAAGGGGTGGCGGGGGGGGGGGCGTTGTAACCTCCCCCAACGAGGCCCAGGATGTAGCAATTTCGGCTCCTTTCATTCCTTATCTGGCTTCTGCAATATCTCATCTGCCTTCTGCAGTGTATATGTGTTTAACAAATTTTTGTGGATTTCTTTTTCAGGTAAAATATGCATGAAAGTGACGATTCCTAATCTGTAATTACTGATTAATCCAACTTAATTTTTGAGAAACTTGCAATCGTTTAGCTGTGTTGCAACTGATTGCAAGTGAGATAGCTTGCTTTGAGATAGCACCATGCTTTAAAGCGTTTCTTTTACTTATTTCTTTCAAATCTCCTTCCCTAGGCCAAGCTCATTGTAGGGTATGGTGGGGGTGGGGACGAGTTCAGTGTCGATACTAGCCGTACCAGGACAAACACCTCGCAAAAGCTCGGCAGTAAAGCCTTCAAGGTTCGGCCCCAGGGCACACGCGTGTTGTGGGGCCGCTTCAAAGGATTAAAACGACAGCAGCCGCATTTTGCGTGTTTGTGTATGTGCTATTTTAAAACTGTGTGCCAAAAAGTGGTACTGCAAATGCCACACTGGCCGTACCGCTTCCTACGGCCATGTTCACATTGGTGTACTAAATTAACTACACATTCTGCATGGAGAATAAAAAAACTTGTATCCTAAATTTTGAAGCTTATAATTTTAGGCTCGTTATTAAAGGACTAAGATATAAATATGACGGACAGCAACACAAAGACAGCTTACGCGGTGTTTGTGTGTTGCTTATTCATCATATTTACATTTTACTCATTTCCATGAATAAGTGGCCAAACTAAGTGGCGAAATTAACCAACGTTTGAGCCTCCACACTATGTGTATAATGCTTTTTAGTGCATTAATTTCTATATTTCAATGTGCCTATAGCACTGACGGATTATTCCCATTGTTAGTGAACCTGAGCATGTAAATTAGCGCCATTCCTATACAGAGATTCCTTTCATCCTTCCGTGATCTTGTGTGATGTAGGGATTGATCTGCCATGGTGACCCGACACTCGTCAGCCCTGCTGGACGTTGCATTCACGGTGGTCTTATGCTACTTTGACTCAATCGACCTTGCCTGGCAGACATCTTTCTCAGTTTGCCTTTTTCCTCCAACAACTCTCTGTACACTGTATTGTCATGAACAATTGTTAACAACAATGTAAAACTTGTGTACCCTATAATATAAGATTGTAAATTGGTGCAATGCCTAGCCAACAATGTAATAGCTCAGTGCTAGGGTAACAATGCAGTAAAATCCCCAACCCTCATTCTGTTCTTTCCTGTAACCAAGTAAGTCCTCTTTCGAAATATACTAGAAATTGTCCACCATTAGTCCTCCAACTGCCCAAATTTAACCATTCATGGCCCCAAATCTCACACTACAATCACCCTCATCCCATTAGAATAATTACTGGCAAGGATAATGTCATGGCAGGCGAGCCCAAACACCCTAAAACTGAACATTAAATTAACATCAATGGCAACTCCTGTTTCAATAGTAATTTCCTTCCATCACTGAGCCATCCTTCACCCTAACCCATCTCATAAGTTAATTCCGCCCGAGATTACCGACCTGTCCCTGCAGTGAAATAAGTCACACAACATCCCTGAACCAGCTGTCTCCGTTTTCATAAGTAGGCGAGTTCCACGCCCATCACCCATATGCCCTGTCAGACTTGGTAGAAAGATAAAAGCTCCCATGCCTCGTCTAGATGTCTTCAAATCGTGTTTAAAGAAAATTTCAGGCAGTGTTAACTCTGGTTAATGGCGATTCATCAGGAAGGAGAAAAGTAGAATTTTTAGGGTTCTCCTACGGTAAGCTGTCATTTCTGACCCACAGTTGAACGCAAATTTGAAGTGCTTGTCTACAGGCTATTAAAACATAACAACAAAAAGTGAGTCGTAGTGCATTATTTCTGCCATAGCATGACTAATCGATAAAAGAGAAGTTAAAGACACATAAAAGACCCGTCGCAGCCAGCCTGTAAAAACCTATAAAACCCATTTTCTTTTTAAATTTTAAATTCCGACTCCATTTTTGACAAAAATAACCAGCGTTACCTAGAAAAGCCTATATTTTTAAAAGCTGGTTTTTCGGAGCGATGTGCTTTAGAATTGTAATCTCATTTACCTTTTATTTATTAACGAAATCGAGTGACTACAGGCCTTCCCGTCTTAACTAGACGAAGTTACCTCATCGCGGAGTCTCAGCATAGTGGACTAAAACGTGGTTATCGGCAGGGTACTCTCAAAAACACACACATCCGGTAACTAGTATTGAGAACGAGTTGCGCACACACACACACAAATTAAGTCGTTATTTATTATCATCAGCACTTTACAATTACAGTCTTAATTTAAGAAGATGTCCTGATGTAATCCTGGCCTGCAGTTTAAGCAACATTACGGCTGCTCAAACATATTCCTGGTATCGGAGCACCTTTCAGATATTGGTTACAAAGCGTCTTGTTAACGAGCGGTTTGCTTCGTGTAGTAGTTGGCTAGAGCATGATCGTTCCGAAAGAAATCACAGTTTCCAAGCAAATTTGAATAATTTTAAGCTGGTTTTAATTGAGTCAGAATGACTCCGTGGGGTACCAATGAAAGATATTACATTTAAAAAGTTTATTTATCGTAATTTAAGAATAGGGATTTGAAAATATTATAAACTTGATTTAGGCCTTTTTTGTGTGTTTCTGCTGAGGTGATTCACCTGCTTTTAAACGGGAGCGTCTTTTAATAAAATTCAACAGTTCTTGCTGGTTGATGCTACAAACTCCTATGGACCCCCATTTTTTTGATAGTGCTAGGGTACAAAGAAAAGGTTGTTTTTTTCGGGGGGGGGGGATTGCACAAACCAGGGAACAACCTACGACTTGATAGCTGATTTCTTTTATTTCATTACGACCACCAATGTCTTAGTGCATGTAAGAGTTCCATGAAAAAGCCTGTATCGTGCAGACTCCTTCTCGTAATGATCACTATTTATCACCGAATGTGAGGGGAAGAGAGGGGGAAGTGGCAGAGGAAACCGTAGGCAGGGGGCTTCATGGATTTTGCAAGGGTCATATTTTTCTTAGCCCCGTCAAGGCAAGGTCATAAAAGACACCATGGACAAAATACATTTCTGGACCTAAAAAATGACACTTTCAAGAGTTAAAATTTCTAAAAACATTTATAAATAAAAAGCAAGTATTTTGAGATTACAAATTTTAGAGCAATTTCTTGCCATTAGGTGACGATGTTGTAGTAGTGTTTTAACTGATTTAATTTCTATGCATATATATTTTTTTTAATTTTTGTTCAAAACATTTGTTCAAACATTTGATACAAAAAAAAGGCAAACTGAGTCGTTAAACGGCTAGCAACGCCATTTAGCGACAAGATATGGTACTAAAATCGGTTAATTTCAAATTCATTCTTTTTACTGTACAAAATGCTGAAGAATTTAATTATTCTTTCTATATTTACGACACTTGAAAAATACCCATCTACATCATTACTACCGTAAGATGTGCGTGTATATTCGTCTACTCCTCTTGAACTCAGGCAACTGAAAATATCGCCAAATGAAAGATTTAAATTACGCTTCGGGAAGGCCTATTTTCATTGTTGTAATTTGATGTTTGTTTACCCTCAAATACGGGAAATACTGTTCCAGGGACGTCAAAGTTCGACCAGGCAGACTAATCAGATAGAAATCAACTAAACTACATGAAGCGTAGTTTAGAATAGAATGAAAAAAGCGAAGTTATTGTAATAAACAAGATAGTAAATCACCTTATTTAACCTTTAAGTGTGCTAAAATGAAATAAACAGACAAAAAAAAAAACCTATAGAAGCCTATAAAAGCCTGTAAAAAGCTTGGAAAAAATATTTGCTGAAAAATAACCATAAAAAAAAACATCTATGTTTTTAAGTTTACAACCTATTTTATAACCTATATTTTTTTCATTCTAAACCATGCGCAATGGCTGTTTGCCGTGACGTCACCATGAGTTAGCGAATGACGAACGAGAACAACGGCTGTTTGGCCGTCTGATTGGACTAGCCCAGTCACGCGATATGCACGTCACAGCAAACAGCCATGGCACGTCGTATAGTCTGCGAGGTCTGCAAAAGGCACTGGGAAACGGAGGTCGGAAGTCCGGAGGAGCGCGATCCTAGAGCAAAAACCCGGGAATAGGCAAACGTCATTGCATGTATCGATTGAAAATGGATGAGAGACGCTTGACAGAATCACCTGGCAATAGAAACTGAAAAAATATCCTTGCTCACTTGCTTTCATTCCTCTTTTATCGCTTTTATTGACCGACAAAAGAAAAGATGGACAGACTGATACATGGGGAGAGAGAGAGAGAAGCAGCTGTTTTCGTCACCTGCAAGTGCTCGATCGGAGTGCTTCTGGCGTTTCGATGAACAACGGATTTTCTTGATACAAGCTGAGAATACTGACAGTAACGACAAAGATACCAAACAAACAAAAAAAGAAAAATGCATTTATATTTTGCAACACAGCATGGAAGAAGCATCGCAGCCTACAGGAAAATAATGATGGATATAAGAAGCAGAGAAGAAGATGAAATTCTGGAACGGTGCAAGTGTTGAAATTAATGGAGAGGTGGTCGAGGGCCGATTGGAAATGGTTGAATGGTTGAAAAACACTCGAATAGAGCAGTGACATTTGCCGCCATATTGGCATCAGTATGGGTTTTTGAGGGCATAACTACAAGGTGCACTACTTAAAAATGGAGGGAAAAACAACGGAAGAGCGGATTTCTTAGGCTTAAAATAACGTAGTTTTCTCCAACAACAAAAATCGCGCGTTTTAGGTCTAAGAAATCACTCTTCACAGCATCGGCTTCAGTATGACGCCCTTCTGTTTCTCTCTGCAGTGCCCCTTGCAGTTAACCCTTTAAGGCTTCAGCATAGAGTTATATATACAATAATACTACGTCGTGTCACTGCTCTATAGGAAAATAATGATGGATATAAGAAGCGGAGAGGATGGTGAAATTCTGGAACGGTGCAAGTGTTGAAATTCATGGAAAGGTGGTCGAGGGCCGATTGGAAATGGTTGAATGGTTGGAAAAACACTCGAATCGGGAATGTGTTTACGGGTCTTACTTAAAGGTGGGTTGCCACTAAACGAAAGTTTGTAGCACCTGGCACCATCTATCGCTATCGAATTCTCCCCAGCGCTTGCTCGTAAAGCAAGCAAAGAAATACACAAAGAAATCTCTTTTACCACAACGAATAAGCCGCGTGACTCCTTAATCACCGAGTAAAAATTTGGTACGTCCCTCGCGTACCTGGAAGCAAGCTGTAAAGATTAACGACGGCATCACTGCTACTAGATGGCGCTACGGTAGCGCATAAAGGCTCTACCGTGGTGCCATCTAGTGGTAGTAATGTTGTTAGGCTTTGCAGCTTGCTTCGAGGTGCACGGGGGCGTACCAAAATATTAATCAGTGATTAAGGAGACACCTGGCTTGTTTGTTGTGTTAAAAGATATTTCTTTGCGCATTCCTTTGCTTTTAACGAGCAAGTGCTAGAGAGAACTAGATGGCGCTATACCACACGCCATGGCTGTTTGCTGTGACGTGCATGTCACGTGACTGGGCTAGTCCAATCAGACGGCCAAACAGCCGTTCTTCTCGTTCGTCATTGGCTAACTCATGGTGACGTCACGGCAAACAGCCAGTGCGCATGGTTTAGATGCTGCAGACTTTCGTTTGCTGGCAACTCGTTTTTAAATTTGAAATTTACCCATTTTTTTAACTTCTTAAAGACCTGCATTTTGGTCACGAATTTGACAAAACGATTCAAACACAACTCTGATGAAGAAAAAGCCGTGAAGAGCCACGCGATTTGCAGACGGGTTCGATTCGTCCGTCAATTGTCTTTAACCATTATGTGAAAGACGAGATGCGCAAACCTCTATGACGTGTACGTTTATGCTTTAACTGTTTTACAGCAAGTGTTTTAACTGTAGTTTTAATCAATTTCCCTCACTGAATAATGATTACTGATGTCGAATTAAGTTTGATATTAGACAGTAAAAATCCCTGACTCCCTTGCCCAATTGTATTCAGTAAAGGATTTAAACCCACAAACAGGAAGAGAATGGATGCAGGATATATGAAATGAAAAGGACAATGGGTTATCGTGGAAATAGACAGACAAACATAGAGGTCACTACCAACATGGTATTACATACAACCTCCCTTACTCAACTGGGCATCACGTGTCAGAAAAATGGGACACAAATTCAATTTTGTTCATGGAGTTAGCCTGAATATTATTCAAAGTTCAAGAAATCATATTTCTTACGATAACAGGTCGATGGCATGCCTGTTTTTTTCTTTCACCCCACGGGGAGCCCCCGCACCCACCCCGGATACATTTTCCATTAATGTCAGATTCTTCTTGTAAGAATGAAGAAAGATTTTTTATTCGTAATGCTAAACTTTAACATGTAGGTGAATAAACGCTTAAATTAGTTTAGCATGAACCTACATTCACTTATACCTGAATCCCACTCACAGCATGGCTAGCTTTCTCCAAAAAAACACTAAAAACTATAGTTTACAGTACAGCACGCTAGTCTGCAGTAGTTCAACAAAACGCCACCATCATAGTTCGAAAACTTTATTGTTAATTGATACAAACAAAAGAAATTGTAACAAAAAATCTTTAACATTATTTCGATAAAATTGACTGTATATATATATTTATTCGAAAAAATAAGACATAGCCGAACTATTCAAGTAAAAAAAAAGTACCAATGCGCCATGTTTTAAAGTTGCTTATAAACGGGACAGAAAACCAATTGGGCTCGATTATTAAATAAATACGGATGCAAACCTATTTACGTTGCTTTTTGGACTTAAATGTCAGACTGCCTGAGTGGGGAACCGAACCCACGACCTTTGAAACCAAAGGCCGGAGTCCTACCACTGGTTGTATGTCTGATAAGTGGGAGCATGGCTGGTTTTTGATATCACAGACGTTCAATGGCTGAAACTTGGCGGGTTTTTTGCTTACAATTTATTGTTTTTGGTTGAGATTGTCTTTTACGAACACATTACAATCCGAAAAGGAAGATTGAAATTTTAAGAATAGTAAAAATAGGTAGCCACGCACACGGAAAGAACCAACATTTTTCTGACAAGCGCTACACAAAATAACCGATTCCAATCAAATAGCCTAACTCAGCATTTCCGAAAAAAAAAGTTGTGTCATATGACTTTTTCTCATTTCCTTTTAATGTTAAAGGATTGAAATACTACTATTTCCTTTTGAGTCTTTATTTTATGCTCTAACCCAAATCAGCGTTATTTTAACGATTGTAAACGAAACCAATAGTAATCTTTAAAATAACATAGAAGAAAAAAAGGCTTATAAAAAGATAGCTTTTCTGCAGTGCATACATGTACCAGTCTGCAAGTAACCTCCACGTAGCAAGGGGCCGAAGTTGTAAATAGAGAGCTTTCGCGCTGTAACTTGTTTTTGGACACTCTATCCTTGCTAGGAATGTACCCCCATACGGATGGCCTTCCTACCTTCGGGGCGCCTCGGGAGGTGGCAGCGTACTGTGCGGACACTGGTCGAATGTAATTTTTTTTTATTATTCGATCCGTTTTGAATACGATTGTTTGTTACGATTTGTTTTGATCTGTTTTGATTTGTTTGTTTTGGTTTGGTCCGCTATTTGTCATAGGGCAGACGGCCAGTGTGGATACGTTTCTTCAATAAATTGAATTTGATTGAATTGGCTCACAAAAGCAACAAATCTCATTAAAAGACTGGGAGTCTGTCATTGCAAGAAGCATTGGAAACAAAATGCCGATCATGAGGACACAAGCCAATCAAGTAGGAAAAAAGTCGTTTTTTTTTAAAGAAGCACTATTTGAGTCAAGTTTGCTGGTCAATCTAGACGTGCGCTAGTGTGGCGCCGCCAAGTAAATAATCGGCCAATAGATGAAATTAATTGTGATTGAGTGATCAATTCTGGCTTCATTGCGTAAATTAACATTAACCTCGAGAGGTGCAGCTGAAAGGGGCTGCACTGACTGAGTGAGCAAAGCGAACGAAAATCAACATTTGTTAACCAGTGTGCTCAAAATTGGGATTAAAGAAACTTAAGCATGTAAAGCATGGAAATAGACTTACAATAAACCAAACCATGCCAATTTAGCAGATGTAACGGATAAATGGCCAATAGCAATTGTGAAAATTGGATGAATGTGACAATTTATAAACATAAAATTCCTCCAGAACAAAGGTAGAGATGACGATAAGACGGTGTGACCGTTTGTACATTCACAGTCCTACGATTGTTGTGTGTGATAGCCACCCAAAACCAAAACTGCTATTAGAAAAGCCGAAAATTTGCCAAAAGGGCCAGCCTTTGAAAGTAGTGATATCATTCAACCAGGGGAAGACCGCCAAGGTTAATCCTATTTAGCCAACTTAATTGCACCGACTAATAGTTCGAAAGTTAAATGAAAACTAGGACATTGCTACTTGTCAAGTTTTCATGTAACGTTCAAAGTACTATTCGGTGCAATTAACTTGACTAATAGGGTTAACCTTGGCAGTCTTTTCCTGGCTGAATGATATCACTACCTTCAATGCTGATCCTTTTTGAAACTTGGCGGCTTCTCATATTCTAGTTTTTTTGTTTTGAGTGGATTAACACTTACAGAGTTCGGCAACATCATCTCTACGCCTACGCGAACAGTCGAAAGCTGGGAAGAAAATACCACACGGCTCATTAGACAGCTTCACCACTCGGCTGACAAACAACGCATTCCTCAGTAGAACGGCCGTCTAATTTAACCCAAAACCAAGCCTCTCATTCACGGACAAAAAACACTATCCAAAACCGCTTTCTCCCTACCTGGACAACAACAACAATAACAACAATAACAACTTTCTCCGAAGAGAGGTATAACAGTTATTAAAAGCAACACTACAACAATGAAAGGTCAACAATATAATTGATTTCAATTAAAGATGAAACTTTACAGCAATAGTACAGTCCTTCACTTAGTAAGAAATAAATACAAACAAATAACGGAAATGTCGCATGCAAGACAGACGTTTTTACGGGGTAAAGAGGTCATGGGAAAATTCCCCTGACAATTTTGACCTTAGGTCTGCCTTTTTTAAGGAAGCGCAGTAAGCTTCTCAGTTCATTTAAGTTCAATGTAGCTCTGAAAGAGTTAGCAAAACAGTTCCGGAAACTTTTCCACAAAACACCCATGTACTACCTTCGTACATCCTTACATTCGTACACCCTTACATCTGTATATACTTCCATTCTTCCAGGGTAAGCTGACGAAAGTACTTTAAATCCTTTATATAAATTCAATTTTATTCTGAATTAACCATTACGTTTACATGCCACTCTACAAAGCGAATTTTACTGTTTCACTTCAAATAACGTTTCAGATATGTTTCGTATTCCTTTACTGTTTTAACTTTGATCATTTCAATTAAAGCTTACCTCAAACTTCAAACGAGTTCAATTTTTTTTTCTAGTAAAGAATTGGATTTTATTTGTTTAAGAGATTCCTTAGCTTGTAGAGCCTTGGGTAAAGTCTGTTTCAGTTTAGTAATCAGTTTTAAACATGTGAGTCATGCGTATATGTATGTCGCACGCATAATATGTATTTTCATATGTTTAATATGTTTTGTCATGCTTTCACAAATAACCATTTCACAAAGAAACATTTCCCCGACAAGGGCAGTTCACAGACTACCATTCCACTGACAGACATTTCACCGGCAGACATTACACCGACAGGCATTTCACCGACATGGTCATTTCAACGACAACCATTCCACATACAGACAGTTCACCGACAACCAATTAGGCCGTGTCAGTCTGGATCAGCGGTAGGACCTTGGTCTTTGATTTCAAAGGTCCTGGGTTCGATTCCCTGCTCAGGCAGTCTGACATATAAGTCCAAAAGGCAACGTGAATAGGTTTGCATCCATATTTATTTAACCATTCCACCGACAAACATTTCCCCGACATGGACAGTTAGCAGACAATTCCATTCAATTGACAAGACATTTAACTGGCACGGTCATTTCACCAACAACCATTCCATATACAGGTAATTCATCGCCATGGACATTTCACAGACAACCATTTTACCGACATATGTTTCACTGACATTGACATTGAACAGACAGCTGTTTGCCGACAGACTTTTCATCGGCTCTACATGTCACGAACAGCGATTTCATCAACAACTGTTTGAGGCTCATAGTTTCGTCTTCACAATTACAATGGTGGTCTACAAAAAACTGACGACCCAACATTTTCTAAGTCCAACTTTTCTAGTTAGCACCCTTCAAAACCAGGAGTGGACAGGAATCTCCCCGTTTCATTCGCTTTTATTTCTATCCTCTCCTGGTTCTGAGGGGTGCTAACTAGAAAAGTTGGAGTTAAAAAATGTTGGGTCGTCAGTTTTTTTTTTGTGGACCACCCTGCATGATTTCCTGGTAATCAAGCAACCGATCAGAATCATTCCCACAATACTGTGCGTTTGTTACAGTCGTTATCCTTTTTTGATTTTTCGTGAGGGCAAAGCACACCTTTTTTTTTTTAATCCTTGTCAGTAAAGAGCCCACCAAACATATCAACAAACGGCTTTATTAATTTTCGGCAAGTGGCAAACCTATTTCCATGATAACAGATACAATAAACACACTGTTATTTTGAAAAGAAAATCGCCGCGCTAATATTAAATCACACGGCTACGGTATTCACATCCTATCTCCAATAAAGGTGCGCTGAGAAACATCCCAGAATTAGCCAAAATATTTCTTATAGCTCCCGAAGGTGCTTGGTATTCTCGCACACTGCCCTGACCAGCTGCAGACCTGGAAGCAGGCACCTAGGTTGAACTCTGCGAATGCTAAGCCCTCAACACTGCAGCAGTTTCTACCAACACCACCACCCAACAACAAAAGCTTTGCTCGAAGCATTTTCTAAACGTAATTGCAGCAGTTTGGCTTTCTGTGTCCGACTTAAATCGTGTATTTTGCCTGATACTTTACTTGCTTTCATTAAAGCCGGTAAAAAAAAACATTAAACGTATTCTTTCATAATCCGACACAGCGGTTTTAAAACTTTTCGCTCGGCCAAGCATTATTTTCCGCTAGTGGTCGAATAGAAAAAAAAAGTTATAGCTTTAAATAATACACCGGCTGCTGCACCGAAAGGAAGACAAAATAATTAAAATCTAACAAAGGTTAGTTTTTTCCCCCCAATTTTCCGCAAGTGGAGCCACGAAAGTCCTTATTTTCTACGTCATTCGTTAAAAAAAAGATGTATATAAAAAATAAAAAAAAACAACCTTCGGAATGAAATTGTAATTTGTCCTTTCAACAAGAATCCTTCTTTAGCTCATCCTCTTCGCAGGCGTGGGACACAAGATCTTAAGTGGGCTTATTCAAATTTTAAATTGAATTGCGTTCGCATAGAATCGGCTGAAGAGAAATTGGTTCCTAAAGAAGACGTATTTTTTTCCCTTCTTTCTTTTCTTTTTCGCTTTGGGCCCTTGTTAGGGACGACACTTTCAAGCAGGTTTTTTTTTTTTCTTCGTTCGTATTTTTACAGAAGGCTCCTTTCTGGACGGGGCGAGGAACTCAAGTCAGACGCTTGCTTTTCTACGCTCGCTAATTTAATTTCACACAAATTAGTACACCTGATTAAGACCCATTCTTAAACTTAAATGGAATGGTTGGTTAGAATAAACTGGTTTTTTTTAATCGCTGATTGGCATAATGGACTGGCAAGAAAAGGAATAAATGATGGAGTTGTTGGAAAGGGAACGTCAACGCTGTGCTTATTTGTACATGTCCTACCACCCCTTAAAAAAAAAAAGAAAAAGGGGCTACCAAAATATGTCAAGTGTGAAAAAGATATTAAATAAAAGTTTAATACGCCGAACTTAAGCCTCCTGTAAATTTTTTTTAGTTCCATGACATGTACTATTAGACTTAGTGGTGTATAAAAACATGATTTTTCTTGTTCGGTTATTCGTTAGTTCCTAAACATACTTATGCAAAACTTTCAGACAAAAGGGTGTAAATACGTTTGTATTCAAGCGAAATACAATGTAACACATGTTGTATTTAGACATTCCGTTCTTTTGATTGTAACCAACAATCCCCATAAGTTCATCGTTACTTAGCTTATTTCGTTAGGTAGTCATTAAGGTGAATTCAACCACATTTATTTACAAGTTATCGATTGGGGGCATACGCAAAAACCGACGATATTTGAGATTCCATTAATTTAGTATTTCGTATCTTTCATTTCTTTTTCGCCCAGTCAATCGAACGTCCAAAAGATGCATCGATAGTAAATCATTCCACCACGGTGTCGATACAAACAAATCCAGTATTTCCAACTTTGACTGCTAATTATAATCATTTATATTCGCGGGTAAGTCGGGCCTAGCTGAATGTATTCCAAATGGCCCATGATGTCCGCAAAAAAGTTTGCAGCATTAATGACAAAACAATCAAGTAAGCGTAAATTGAATGGATGTTGGCACAACATAAGCTTACACAGAGTAACATAAAAAAAAAAGGATAAGTAATAAGTTAGTTAAGGTGTCTCCCTAGCATTCGCTTAAAGGTAGCGCCAATGTATTAGGGCGCGTTTACGCAAGGACAGTTTTATCGCTTACTAGTTTTTACTTGGTCAATACTAAATCTGCTGGCTGCTTCTCGCCGTTGTCGGAGAATGCGGCTTTCGAGTTGTCTATACGTAGTAACCATGGCAACGACGCGGACGCAAATTTTCTCCTCGTGCCTCGCGACACGACGTACTATGCGTGCAACATGACAGCGTCGATTTATGACAATAAGAAAACAATTTTTACTGCAGTACACGACGACGGACAGATTCCTGAATACCGGCATTCGAAGGTTTGTCTTCGATTCGATAACTATGAAATGGACGCCATGTTGGATTTTGAATTCTCGCTGCGAGTTGCTATTTATTCTGCCGTCGTTTGATCACTGTTAGGAGCTGTTTTTTCAGCGAGAAGAGCAAATTTTGGAAATAGCGTGAAATGGCAACAATGTTGTAGCAATGTTTAAAATCACTGTTGCACTTTGTTCTTTGTCTGTCTATTACTGCATTCATTTAATAGAAACGGGAAATTAATAGTAAATAAATAACGGTTGTCTAGCAAATTTCTTTAGGCGAGCGAGAAGATCTAGCCCTTATGTCTGTAACCAGATGGGAGAACTTTCTCCGTTTAATTCTGGCCTTGGTTTTATTAAGGTGTGACAGTTTTTCTCAGTTCATTTAAGTTCAGTGTCCTGAAAGAGTGGGGAAGGTAATTGTGGAAATTTTTCAACAAAATGGTCATGTACTCCTTCGTTCTTTCAGAGTAAGCAGACGGCTGCCTTTTGACAAAAGGACCTTAAATTACTTGGGTAAATTGCAGTGCATCTATCATTACGTTTAGGCTACATGACTAGTATAGAAAGCTAATCTTAGTGTTTTTTAGATTTTTTTTTTACAACATGCAAGAATGCACTTCCCCCAACGAATGCGATTTTCGTCATTGCATCAAACCCTCTTCTTCCTGGTCTCCCAATAGTGTGTATTGGACATTTTCCATCTTGCTTTAAACGTGAGTGTAGAAATTAAGTCATTTCAAATTGCGGCAATAAACTCAGGCAAATTTTTGGTTTTGCCTAGTTATATGTCCACTTATTTTTAGATATATTTGCGTAAACAATTTACGTTGAAATTACGTAAATTTGTATCTGCTATCCTTCCATGTAAACGCATTTGTAAGCGTTTACATGGTTAAAGAAAAATTGCTGCATACTTCCGAAACAGGTCATAAATTTGCTTTCGTTGACAAATCAAGAGAAAGCCATCAGGAATGGGTTTACAAGACGAACGGAAGCGACCTATGATTACCGCAGCACGTCAAGCATAAATACAACTTAGGTAAGACTAAGAACACGTTTTGAAGATGATAAAGTGTAAAATCAGTTTCACATGACTTTTCGTAGAGATAGGCCTAATTCTGGCTGGATTGGTTATCTAGCAGCAGCTGTTCGTATTCGATTTGCGTGGGATTGGACAATACTACACTGTCCTGTGGGCACGATTCGATGGAGGCTGGGCGTTAGGGTGGATCAAAAAATATGTTGTTTTTTTTAATTTCAAATCATAATAGTGTGGAAAAGTTGGTGTTCGACCTCCTAATCACTATCCCGAAAGGAGAAATCTCTAAAATAATTTTTTGAGGTGCCCACCTGGGCCTAAAGTTTAACATTAAAAGTTAATGGGGAAAATCGCTAATTCTGTAAAACTGATTTTAGACTAGTTTAAAATATTCCTTTTTACACTATCTCATTTTCTACTCTCAGAGACCACCAAATTGAAGCTAAAATCAAAAATATATTTTTTTTCTTCCAGAAAACAATGCGGATTTTCTGCCATCAAAATACGTCAAAAAAGCATTTTTGTCGATTTTACGCCTTGAATTAAAACGAAGTTTCGGGACAAAATATTTAGAAAAAAATTCATTCTGGCTTCTTTTAATGGTCTCTGAGAGTACCAATTTACATAATGTAAAAAAAAATGTATTTTAAACTAGTCAAAAATAATTTTTCAGAATCAGCGATTTCCCCATTGAGTTTTAATGTTAAACTTTAGGCCCAGGTGGGCACCTCAAAAAATTATTTCAGAATTTTTTTTTTCCTTTTCGGATAGTGATTAGGAGGTCGAAGACCAACTTTTCCACACTATTACGATTTGAAATTAAAAAAAAAAAAGCATTTTTTTGATCCACCCTATGGGCGTATTTCTATGACACAGAATGGTTGTCTTACTCCGTAATTTTCAGCTACTCAAATTTGGAACGTCGGTATACCCCAATTATTTTCGCGGGTTTCTCACAAAACCTTAACCCTTCTCATCACTCTCTCTTCAACCTCCTTCCGTAAATACCCTTTCCCCTTTTCCAAAAAATCCTCTTCACAGTTTTCTCCGAAACTTGGACAAAACCATAAGGAGAGAAAGACAACCCGCAGACCTTTCTACTCATCCCAGTAGTCGACGCAATAATCCCGATCACAGTCAAGAGGACCATTTGGAATGCATTGCTAGCGACCACTGCCTTTCACCAGATTGCTCTTTGAAAATGGTCTCGACCTTACCGCCAAGTCTTCTAACTGAACGCCCCAAGTGCCGCACATCCCGGAGCCATCCCCGAACCCCCCACCTTCTTCCCAGTCATCCTCCAAATCCTCAAACTCTCATGATGCCCTGTCTTCCCATTCCCACCCTACCCATATAACTTTTTCCCAGCTATCATCCATTCCCTAACAAAATCTGTTGGCACGTGGCCCGAAACAAGAAAAGGGTTCAATCGCTTCCAGGATTCGGAAGTGGCAACGTGATAGATGCGGAACCTTGTCGTTTCCATGCCAACCACAGTCCCCGGTCGCTTGGCAACATCTCTTACTATTATAGCTGTAGCCTACGCCCACCCAAGCATCTAACGTTTGCAGAAAACCTGTTACAAGGGGATCAGGCAGGCACTGAGGGGAAATTCGTTATTCAGATTTGGGACAGAGATAGACGGCTCGTGCCTACTTCTTTTTTCTCTTTCCTTCTTCATCCGTTCTCGTCTATTATAAAGTCCTAATGGAAAAATGAAGATTGATAGGCCGATGTGGCAAGTAAGAGAGCGTGTATGGTTTTATCAATTCTAAGCGATAAGTGGATGCATTATTTGTGTGGCGATAAAGTATGCAATGCCCAAGTGCAGTTGATGAGTCCAGTTTTTGATTTAGGCAACATTTAGGCAACGACTCGCATTTGCATTCTCGCAGCTAGAAGCTAGAAATTATCTGAAATTCCAACATGGCGGCGGTTTTAGCTCTGCCAGCTCGCAACGAAACGAGTCTATAATTGAGTTTAGAAGCGATTGGAAAAACTGTTTCGTCAGGAGGAATTCTTTATCCTACTGTCAAAAATTATAAGACTGCAAGCATTTTCTCCAACGACGTCGGGTTTAGCTAATCCAAGAAGCGTTGTTACCACGACAACGACTTCATTTGCAATCGCGATTAAATACTAGCTGCGAGAATGGACAGGCGAGTCGTTTGCGTAAACGCGCCTTAAGACAAGTGATTGCTGGCGTCTCCAAAAAGGATTAATTTATACTGAGATTTACACTAGTTTCCAATAAGCACAGAATACGTCAGTGTATACTGGTTGTTTAATTCGTTGAAAAGTTAGAGGAAAAGTGATGTGCTACATAATGAAATCGAGTGTTCCGAATTAACGTTTCCAGTCGAAACACGGTTTCCTATGGCACTCGCAGAGGTGCTCAACTGCAAATTTCGAAGTATTGGCGAAGTCAGTATGCTTTTAAACCCTTAACATTACGTCAATTAGTATATGTGGCATGTTATCTTCAGCTAACTTCACTACACTGAAAATGCTGAGTGGACATTTTATTTTAGAGATGGAGGTAAGAAAACCGTTGTTATTTGAGGTCAGCATATCTCCTCAGTCCGTCAAAAAGTCTGTGCCAAAAATATCACCAGTTCCCTGTCTAACTCATAGTTGCCACCCCCCCCCCCCCCCACCTATGCTCAACTTACAAACAATATGTGAACTGAAACTCGCATTTCCCAGGCAGATTGTCAGCGAACGTAAAATTGGACGGTAGAATAATTGCTGTATTATGTTTTTTATACTACGCAGGGCGATAAAGTAGCCCTGAAATGTTGTACTAACACATGACATTGGGTAACTAATAATTTTTGGAAATATCACAAGTCGTCACCACGTTGCTAACTCTGATGCAAGCAAGCATCTTAGATCAGTTGCCTCCTGGTAATTTTTTCCGACATTCTAAGATCACTCATGAGATTGGTCGACCACTCATGCCTGCCTTCTGTTTACATGCAGGTGGAATGAGAGAGCGCATTTGGAATGCGGGCACGAGGAGGGGAGAAATGATTTTTCGGCCCGACGACTTGTCAGATTGAACCTTTATTGAGTTGACCGACCACTCATGCCTGCGTCCTGTTTCCATGCAGGTAGAGTGGGAGAGTGCATTTTCAATGGGGGCGCGAGAAGGGGAGAAGTGGTTTTCCTTTTAGCCTTCCTTTTAGCCGGCCTCCAAGATTATTACAAAGATAAGAGACAAAATGGCCAGGCTCCCAAAGTTTGTAGTTTGCTGTCCGTTCCATACTAAAATTTTGTCTTCTCAGCGAACTTATTTTTTAGTGTCAGTTTTAAAATTTTT
>JAHWFP010008749.1:0-12208 GCA_023313725.1 Lithobius niger | reverse complement strand
AAAATGACAGATAAGGAAATATGGAACCTTCCATAGGGGAGGGGGGGGCCTCCTCAAAACTGACACCGCAAAAAGGTTCTACGCCCATTCTTCAGTAATTTATGTTGTTTTTTTTACCAAATTGTTCGAATTTCAGTAAAGAGATACACGTCTGGCTCATCTTATCTGCTACACCAGGGCTATCTACAGTACTGGCCGGATCTTGAATGAAATATAGCATACGCCACTAGGTTTGGAAACATGGCCACCGAAAACGCCACTTAAGCGATGATTGCCTCTTTCTGTCAACCGAGGGCGACACCGTTCGTACAAAAATGCATCGTTCCTTCCCTTGCAACACTTTCTGGATACACGAACGTGTCGCTTTTTTTTCCAAGCGCAGAGAAATAGCTTAACTGTGGCTGAGTGATGGCTTTAAAACTATTTAAAAATACTTAAATACATAATAAAAATTTGTCACGCAAATCTACGTAAAATTAAAATTACATTTTGATAACCGCCATTGGATGCGAACAGATGTCGCTCCTCTCCGTACAAAAATTCACCGATGCGATTTGCCAATTCCCGAACAGACCTCAAGAAATGGGACAGTCGTGGCGTCCATTTTGTCTACCCCCTCTAATTCGTTGTAGGTCGGGCCAGTTAGTTTAGTGGCCATGGCTACACCCTGTACATTGGTAGAGGCTACTTTCGTTTTGTCACGTCTGTTGGGTTGAATGTCCGACACAGACAAAATCCCATGTTCACCGTGGAAGCGTAGTTCCCCAAACCAGTAGATGGTTATTGTTAAGCTTACAATACTAATTCTGAGTAAGACTCTCCCACAAATCACTGAAGAGTCGAATTGTTAATACTTGTGTTCCGTTTGTAGGGACAGTTAACACGGAATTATCCATGTTGAGTTAATCGTCGTATCATCCCGGATTATGCATAACGTTCCTGACCTTGTTTGGTTTGGCAAGCTGGCCTGTTTTGCACAACTTGTTTTTTTTTCTTGTGCCAGTGCTCCCAGAATCCAAGCCATGCCTCAGTCATGGGCCTTAAATTACCTGGCCTGTCCTATAACAATATTGGGGTGGTAGACAATATGGCCGATACAAAGGAACGTTACCAAGGACGTTGCTGAAGGATGCAAAAATGCTCATCGGTGCCAGCTGTAACAGTGCAGTTTTTGTAAATTGGCCACAAATCTGTTTGTAAGTAGTGGAAATTTTCAAAACAAAAAAGTTTAAGTTTATGTAGCTTTACGTGTCAGATTTTTGTTAGCTTTAAAACCAATTTCAAGTAAAAATTTTTAAATTGCCAGACTGCACCTCACAAACTTTTCACGTTAGACAAGTCAACATGTTCGTGCAGCCAGAAAATGTTGGCTGTAACTGACACCCTCAACTTGCAGAAAGCTGCAAAAGGACCAATACCCAACTACGCGACATTTCTGGTGGCCATATTTTCCGACATATTCGCGTATGCTACTTTCCACGTAAGATCTGGTCTGCACGATAATACAGCAATGCCTCAGCCCACCAAGTAAAGAGAAAGTTGCCCAAAACTCTCAAATATAACTTGTGAGCGTTTCAACACGAATGAGATATGAGACATAAGGCACAATACGAACCATAATTTGAGCCAAAAGAACGATTTAAAAAAAATAATGTATGCACGTGCTCATTTCGATCATGGCGTGTATTATATGAGGAATTTTCATCAAACTATTCCAACTATACCTGGAGATAACTATACCCATTGTAAAGAGAGTTAATCTGCCAATACATTTTTTGGCTTCATGGCTTCGGCTGGGTAAGAGTCAAATTTGCCGCCCATACATTTTATTTTCATTGTCATTTAGGCGTCATTCAGCAAGAGACAGTTAAAAATATACAGCATAGCACAAAATATTAGTAATTGTATTAAATATAGAAATTTGAAGCTAATTATTGCAGTAACTTTCTTATCGTGATACGTTGTAATATAAAAATTTCCGTAATAAATGGTGTTTATGCAATTGTTTGGATATGTTAAACGACATATCATACTGATATACATTATTTTAAACAAATTCGTTCTTTTGACTCAAATTATGCTTCGTATTGTGCCTTAAGTCTTATATCTTACTCATTCTAAACCGCTCACAAGTTATATTTACGAGTTTTCAACTAAATTCAAGTATATTTGGCTTTTGAAAATAAACGTAACGAAGTAATTCCGAAAAAGTTCCACCAAACCAAAAAGACAACATTACACCCAATCTTAGTAATTACAAATATAGCATGAATACACAAAGTTACTACAGGTTTTGAACTTTGGTTTAACGCTTTTGCACGTCATTTTGACACTTTTGTACTTTAATTTAACGTTAATGGATTTCAAATTTACGCAGTTGGTTTGGATTTAACACACTGGCACTTGAATTTAACACTTATGCCCTTGACATTAAAGCATTGAAACAAAGTATTCGAACTATTTAATGTTTTACAGACTAAACCAAATTACGGAAAAAGAAAGTTACGTCATTATTAAAAATTACGAAACAAACTTAAACGATTAAAGAGTATTAGACCATACAAAACTACAAATGAAAAAAAAATTACGAAACAAATACTAGTATGCATTTACTGTGCATAATAATAATTTCAATAGAATTCACAATTACGTAAACCATTACTATTCCACGCTTAAAATGTCCTAACGATAGGTAGGCTACGTTCGTTACGACCTTGTGTTACTGGTGGCTAAATTACGGCATTAAATTTTAAATGAACGGAAGTCACATATACGTTATATACTGCTGAGACAAACTTAAAATATTTTTCCATGTAATGTTTTAGGCTCTAATATTTTACTATATTCTTGTAATTTTGTTTCGTAAATGTTTAGAATTTCGTAATTTTGCTTTGAGGTAATTTGATTTAAACATTAACATTAAATAGTTCGAATAGTTTGTTTCAATGGTTTAATTCCAAGTGCTTAAATGTTAAATTCAAGAGCAAGTGTGTTAAATCCAAAGCCAAGGGTGTTAATTTGAAATCCACTAACGTTAAACTGAAGGACAAAAGTGTTAAATCCAAGTACAAAATGTCAAATTAACGTGCAAAAGCGTTAATCAAAGTTCAAAACCTGTATTTGTCTGAGAATAATTTAAAAAAAAATAGGAACTAGACAAAAAGAAATATAAAAGCACGGGAGCTGTCAGGTGTCGGTCGCTAATAGTTGTGTGTGTATTTATTGTTCGTAATGTATCCTTTGTTAACTGTGTTGACATGAGTCGTTTTATTGTTTCTTGTTTTGAATACAATGTAAAGAAACCAGCTGCCACGTAACAAGGATTGCTACGTTGCGGAATTGCAAACCGTAACTAAAATACTACAATGCGCACCAAACTAATGTTTTGCATTGACACCCTCTCTATAACGATATCCTCTCTTCCTGCAGAGGAACAACTAAATTCAAGATTACTTACATTCAGACAGTACATCTTCACCATCAGTGCAAATTCCGCTTGTAAAATCTGTCACTTTGAATTCCGGAGGCTCTGATCTACTCGTAAAACTTTTAGATCTGACGCCGCCATCTTGCAGGAGTACACTGGACTTAAAATTCCCTGCTATAATTAGTTCAAAAAGAGATAGCAAAATACTCTATTAGCACAAATTGGTATTAGCACAGAGTGGATTACATTTTAAAAACCTCTTGAAACATATGATTGACAAACAATAATAAAGTAGGCTGTGCAATGTGCAGCAGCAGGTCCGATTTACAATTTTTTTTTGCTGAGCATAAAATATTGCTCTCCTAGGCGCAAAATGCTTCATTTGGGGCACAAAGTATAACGAATTAGAAGCTAATGTAATTTTATTTATTTTTTTTTTTTACGATAGGTATTTGATTGCTTAATTTCTTGAAGTGGATTTTTGAAATACTTTACTAAAATTGTTCGCGTGTGCATCTGAAAAAAACTTCTCACAGGGTTGTTTTACTTGGCCTGTTAAGTGAGATGCGAAATATCTGCTTGGATCCATTTTAAATGCGTGAAAATGTCATAATCACTAAAATGAAATGTGAAATAAACGGAAGCTGCGTTTGTGACTTGAGAAGCATCAAAGCGGAAGCAGCAATAAGTTTCATTCGTGATGACTTGGACTTATGCATCAGCTAATATAACTACTGTGTTAATCAAAAATAGAAATCAGTTTTAGAAATCTCTTCAAATGCATGTTTCATCAAGGAGTTAAGCCGGTACTTGACTAGATTTAGGTAAGGGGTTTGAATAATATCTCTGTAATGTGTGGTGCAGTGGCAACCCGGACCACTGCACTGTGACTGAGGTTGGCGCTAATGACCAAGTTGTCGACGCGCCATTAAGCCTCACCCCCCCCCCCCCCCGGTACTTAAGCCATGGAATACAGACATTTTCATCAGTTGTAGCGCTGTTAGTTTAGTTTAGTTTAGTTTAGTTTAGTTTAGTTTCGTAAGTTTTGTTAAGTTCAGATGCCAATTATTTAGTTTTGTCCGAAGCGTCAAAATTCACAGAAATCATACTAACGATACCATTGTTTACCCGGATTTTTTATTTCCTCCTTGTCGGGTGAAAACAAGGATACCCACATAGAAATTACCAGCTGCTATTGAGATAAGCGGCTGTAGCGACTACCTAGTTGCAACCGGTTTTCTTTACAGTTTCGCTACTTTCAATGTTGAGGCGCACACCTCTATCATGCATTGCAACAGCGATCTCCATTATACAATCTAAAAGCAGTAACCATCCCAATTGCCGGTTAAAAATGTGTTAGCTTTTAAGCTATTTTACATTTTAGGCATAATTGTAAGTTTTGGGCCTAACCTGCAGTTTTAATTTTTGCATTTAACTATTCATTTTTTTTATTGTGGTGCACCTCCGGACACATAGTTACAATGTTACAACGTAATGCGCAATGTATATAGATCAGTGATAGGAGATGTTGTATGATGACGCAGTGTAGAGTCGTCATAAAATAGTGTTGTAGATGAAGCCAGCAAGGACTCGTAGCAACTTGACGTAGCCATGGTAACGTGAATTTTACTCCTTATTTTTAGTTTTTAGGCCTAATTTTTTTAACTGCAGTTTTAATTTAGTTAAGTAGTAGATACGCCTAATGGAAAAGTTGGTTTGACGGTAAGCCTATTCATTCATGCAACAATGCGACAAGTCTGTTTTAAACGACGCTAAAATCATTTTGTTTTTACGGCTGCAAGTTATCCTCAGGATTCCAATTCGACGTTCAAATGTTATTATTTCATTGAGTTACGTCAAGGTAGCCTATTACCTATAAGAAAGTAACGATGTTTTAATTTGCCGTGTTTTTTAACTAACTTATGACACTGAATCTAAAATTGTAAACCGTGGTCGTCATTATCTATGTTCCGCAGTTGAAAAAATGCGACGGACAAAGACGTTGCAATAGTCTTCTCAGCCGATGCGGCCGCACAGAAGACTAAAAAATGGGAATCCGTGAATTTGCAGTACCTGAGTTTTCTATGTTACTCAAAAGCTTAGCCATAAAGGCTTTGAAACATCCCTCAGAGACAGACTTGTACCTGATGAATCTTTCGAATTTTAAATTTTATTCCACTAGGACGCTGATACTAAGGAACGGGCAGAAATGATACGGAATTGTTAGAATTCCACGGATATTCCTACCTTGATATCCGATACAACAGTTGTTTACAAATTTACTATCGTAAACAAACCATATACTGAGTGGCACTGAACATGTACCACGGAATTCCTAGAGCATTATTGATTAAAATTCGATTTCGTCCATTTTACTCTCTCTGTGACTGCAAATCAGGATTACAAAATCTATTTTTACCAATACGGAAGACTCGAGCATGGGTTTTATCTCTAACCCAACGAACACAGGACTGCAAATCATAAGTTAAACACGTTGGGCAAATACAATAATAATGTTACCAAACAAGTTATGCGAGGGTTTGAAAGGCAGCAAAGGTGGAAGCCCTCTGACTGGGCAAAAGCTCGCAAGGCCTACAACACATTAGCAATAATTTTCGACACCTTTTTTTCGTGTCCTGATCACCTAATGTACACAAACAACATGAGAACAATGAATAAAAACCAACAAAAACTAAAACTGGTTGTACCCGACACCATTAAATACTTACTATAACAAGAAGCAGTACAATTTACAGGTGGGACACACACACCAACCAAGCCTGGCTGCGGCCATATTGAATGTGTGACGTCATGGCCACTAGTATATGTCATCGGTTGTGGTGATTGCAGGTCTATTTATGTATGTCAATCCCAAAGGGCATGTGGTGTTCGGAAAATTGATCATGAAGGGGCTATCTCATGAGATAATTCTGCATATGCTGTGGTGACGCATCATAATATCAACCAACACACCATCTTAGTTAGCAACACCAGGATCGTATATAAAGAACCAGTTGAAAAGATTCGTGCTCATCTGGAAGCATACACGATTTCCGTAAATGAAGGTAGAGTAATGAACGTTATTAGGAACTTTCCAATCATGAAGAAATGGAAGAGCTTGTTTAACAGCTTACCTGTGAATCAAATCTAACTAGTGGCCATGACGTCACACTTTCAATATGGCCGCAACCAGGCTTGGTTGGTATGGGTTTCCCACCTGTAAATTGTAATGCTTGTTGTTATAGTAAGTATTTAATGGTGTCGGGTACAACTAGTTTTAGTTTTTGTTGGTTTTTATTCATTGTTCTCATGTTGTTTGTGTACATTAGGTGATCAGGACACTAAAATAAAGGTGTCGAAAATTATTGCTGATGTGTTGTATGCCTTGCGAGCTTTTTGCCCAGTCAGAGGGCTTCCACCTACGCTAATAATGTTAGTAGGATGATAGTTATGTTATTTAAATGTACGGTGAGCAAGAACTTAATTTCTTCATTTTATGTTCCTAAAATTTTTGCAGAGACTCACGCTACCATAAAATGTGAGTGTACAACAATGAAAAAGAAGAATAGTATATACTTACAATGAATCTCAACGTCACATGTCTGAATGTCCATCGGGTAGGAGACCAAACTGAAGGGGCAATGAAACTGTTTTGCTGTTCTGGAAATAAAGTTTAACACAAAGAGTCACTCTAATACTACCAATTTTCTACGATAATAATTTAAAGGAGAAAATATTGAAGTAGGATCCGTGCTAAGCACGCTGTAGCTGATCTGGGTTGAGTGATAATCTCTCATCTGTGATTGCAACCATCGATAAGGAGAACAGGAACAATATCAAATCTTCTAGAACCGAAAAACGAGTAATTATACAGACACTGATCTGCTATATTGCTGTCATCTCACAACAAAATAGAATTTACCTTACAAACGATCGTGTATTTCGTCCTTTTACTAATTTAATATAATTCAGAGACTATATATGAATGAAACGTGCCAACAATTCCTCCAAGTATAATTCAACACTTTTACGTAGACTTTCGTCATTTTTTTCTAACTTTGAACGCATGCAGAATAATGCACATTTCCAATTCAGTTTGAACACGTCGGATTATTATTTTTTGTTACACTTTTGAGGTAATCGGAGTGAATCAAAACATTCAATCGACTACAATACGACCGCAAAATACTGATAAAAAATATGAAACTTATTTTTTTAAAGTAGATACACACAAATGAATTAGTTTTAGATTGAAAAATAGACATAACGCGCTGTGAAATATATAGAGATAATTTAGAAATAATCCATCAGCGAAAATCCGGTTTTATAAATAAGGTATAGCACAGTTAGGCAGCGTTATGCACTTACGTTTAACTGACACACCCACGTTATCAATATCGCAACTCGTTCAACATCGTAAACATCGTATCGTCAGTCAAAATCGTGCTCTCATCGTAATTTGTTTACCACAATTTATTTACGATTCCAGCGTCAGAGCATGATAGGATTTTCCAAAAAAACCGTGCAGCCCCCCAAATTATTAACATATTGATTCAAACTCATAGTCTTATATTAGGTGTATTTTAAACATAGAATCAGTTTAGAAACTGTTAGGAATAAATAGTATGAACCTTTTTACAAACTGCAACTTTCCATTGTGGAGCTTCATTTTATCTGTATTGGGATCAAATCCAACATTGGGACTCCCCATACTATTGCGGAAATATACGCCAGGTGTCCAGAGTTTCCGGCTTTCTTCTGACGTCAGTATCAGGAACCGGGAAGTATCAAGCGAATTGTTGCCGATGGTAAAGTTTATCCTATGTTCTGTCCATTTTAATATGATAACCATGTCAACTTCTACAGTCTGCAAAGAGGAATGCAAAAAAAATTATATTCTTGTTTAAAAAAGATTAAATCTAAAACAAAACCCACAAGGGTGAAAGAACCCGCCAAGTTTCAGCTAATCAAAGTAGTGATATCTGAACCAAAAAGGCTGCCACCAAGTTACTACATTAGTTGTCAAGCTAATCCCACCGAGTATTAGATCAAAGGTTAAATAAAAAAAAACCTGACCATGCTACTATCGGTAGAAATGGTCAATTTTTTGATTTAACGTCTGAAGTAATAGTCGGTGAGATTAGCTTAACAACTAATGTAGTAACTTGGTGGCAGCCTTTTGGCTCTGATATCACTACTTTGATTGGCTGAAACTTGGCGGGTTCTTTCACCCTTGTGGGTTTTGTTTTAGATATCACTTCTTTTGTATTTTTTGGTGGCGTCCTATTGTCACCATTGCCCATTCATCTACTATCAGGCCAAGTTTGGTCGAAAAATATTGAATACGAACGGAGATATTAATTTTTTTAGTTTCGCTGGAGTGAGGACTTCAATCATATAAATTAAAGTGTTTGCTGATTTCCATTCAACCACCATCAACAATAAGTAATGCGGGCTGCGGATTTATTAAGAGATTAGTGGCCCGAAGCCATGCATGCATGCACGTGCGTTTTAGCAACAATATTGTGATGCCGATTATTTCTTGCAGTCCGTTTGCATTGTTACTCGTTAACAATAATAACGAGTAATGCCAGTTTTGATCACCGGTGGCGTTTTCCCATCATACAGAAAAATAGCATTACAAATGAATGCAATCTTTTTAGTTAATGCCTCCCCAAACGTCAAACCTTAAAAGGCACGTATTGGAGTTAAAAGAGTGCTGAATACCAAATTTCATTCGTATCTGTCGCATAATTTATTTTACATGAGCGGAATTAGTCGGTAGTCAGTATATGGTAGTTAGTATATGGTGGTCAGTAGCCAGTAGTCAGCTGAAATCAACGATCTTCACGCACTTTTATCACCTATAGGTATTTATCCTCATCATCGTGAAATGTGCTCAATTCTGGTTTCAGATAAAGTACCAAAGCTAGTGGCCATTCAACCACAATGCTGGAATTAATTAATGGCTTTCTTACAATGGTGTTACAATGAACTGTGACAATTATTGAACTTGGCGGGCGGACCACTAGCGTGGTGCTTGATATAGTAGTCAGTAGTCAGCTGAAATCAACTTCACGCACTTTTACCACCTTGATACAGTTTGTGCACTTGATATACAACTATTGCTTGTCAGGGCACAAGGACTGCCCATTTCCAACAATTTTCAAGCTGTTTCGCCGCATAGGTATTTATCCTCATCGTCGTGAAATGCGCTCAATTCTGGTTTCAGATAAAGTACCAAAGCTAGTGGCCATTCAACAACAATGCTGGAGTTAAATAATGGCTTTCTTACAATGAAGGTACAATGAAGTGTGACAATTATTGAACTTAGCGGGCGGACCACTAGCGTGGTCCTTGATGCCATCAAAGGGTTTCAAAGGGTTTAACGAGCGTTAACCACTCCTGGTCGTCTGCCCGAAGCCCTAAGGCCCTATGTCTGCAACAGCCAGATTCCCGGGTGGTCACCCACCCAAGTATCAATCCAGCCCAATGCTGCTTAACTTCGGGGATCTGACGAGAACCGGTGTTTCCAGCACTGCAAGGCCATCTACTCATTTAAAATAATCGTACAAATATGAACAATAACCACTGAAACTCCCGATAAAGACACTATGTATCATTGTTGAAAGAAGAAAATATTGTTTTGTTTTGTTTTCTTAATTTCATTTCAGTAGAGTGAGCAAAGGGTTCAAAGGGTTTAACGAGCGTTAACCACTCCTGGTCATCTGCCCGAAGCCCTAAGGCCCTATGTCTGCAACAGCCAGATTCCCAGGCGGTCACCCACCCAAGTATCAATCCAGCCCAATGCTGCTTAACTTCGGGGATCTGACGAGAACCGGTGTTTCCAGCAAGGGTGAGCAAGGGTAGGTGATAACAATAAAAAGAAACCAGGCGGACGACTGGATTTCTCTTGCTACGCATAGTTAATATTACCCATGCATTTTCGCATCACAAATGGATGCTTCCTCAGATATCCTGAAAGAATATTGACATAAAATAAAAGGCAATACGGCAATTCCAACTTTAAAACCCACGCGAAATTATGTACATACCACAAAACACTAAAAATCGTGGCAGAATGCCATGTCAGACAACATCTAGTCAGCACAAAGCCACAATTTTTGAAAAATTTAATAAAGCCCAGTGATCCAATTTAATTCACGATTTTTGTTTAGAGTAACCGCCCATGTTTCCAATTTTAATATGATTTGGTTTTTTCCCCGTTAAAACCACTGATGTTTCTGAAAGATCAGGACGGTATCCACGTTCAACGAACTGCCGGCCCAAGACTCTGTCATTGTTTCAGGTTTCAACATAACTTAGCAATGGACCGTTTAGTTTCTGCAAAACAAATTCCACTACTTTTACAGGTCTCGCATGAGATTGCAGGTTGATATAACCAACCCTGTAAGCGACCATGTCATGTCACTGGAAGGGCATCATGAACCATACTTCTCCCCCTTCCCAACTCCGGATTGATCATTGTGTTCAGAGTTACATCTTCGCGTTCAACTCGGCGCACCCTATATCTGTGGTACTAGTGAACTGAAGGGGAATTGCTTGAGAAGCCATTGATGCTGTATGCCTGATTAAGAAAAGATTAGAAGATGTCGGCAAATAAGCTTATTAATAAGCTTCCTGGAGGGGGCGGCTTTAATCGATGGCCGCCATTGTTTTTGTAACCATCTTGGATATCAACAAGGCACTCTGCTACCAAAAACATACAATCGATTATCTGTGTTCGTTTCTGGGGCGAACTCAAGACAGGTCGCGAACACTTTAGAGCCTTTTGAAGGCCCAAGTGACAAATGTTAAGTGGAAGCTACTAACATCAGGACAGTTGTTTTTTGCCGCATGAGGGAGGAAATCGGAGTACCTGGAGGAAACCCTCGTACAACGGGCGGGAAACAACCGGTGGAAAAAACCCGTACGTATACACTTCCCTACGTCAGGATCGAACCCGGGTCTGTAAGAAGCCAGAGATGTACAGCTGGGACCAAGACGCCTATCGAATCTGACGGCCCAGTGCTCGCAGCCACCCGTGCAACAAAAACCCACATCCAGGCTGACCATGAGAGGAATGATAACCCTACCAATACCATTAGCAGGAAAATGGAAGTGGCGAAAAAACTGCTCTAGGTTGAAGACGATGGCAAACTTCCAACCAGAATCCCTGTAAAACAGAAGTATATTACGTGGGCAGCTCTTCTCTACCGTACGTGTGTACGAACCTGTGGAAAAGAACTACTTCCCGCTTCTGGGAGAGAGAAAGCTGATCATTTATTTAACTTTGGTGATGGTAGTCTTTTCAAACCCACCAAGCAAATAGCAATTAAATATACAGCAATTAAGAAAATGGTGGCAAACGTACATTATGGTTACAAATTGCATGTTGCAAATCTTGTGACTTGCATGTTTGCTGGGGCCAATGGCCAATCTTAGTCTTGTGTGTTTATTTTTACATAGGTGGACATTATCTATGCCTTGTAACGATATTTCCGTTTCCTGCCTCTAGAACCTTTTAGAAGCTTCCATTACCCATAATACCCTGGCTATTTCGCGGTTGTCAGGGGTTACCAAAAGGTATTTAAGCAAGGGGGCCAGCATGGTAAAATCAGAAAGCCTTCGGGCCAGCCAACTGGCTGGTCCTCTTCAACCCCTGCTAGCTCACCTAGTTAGGGGTAACTCTGGATTTTAGGCCTCTAGTAGGCACAATTTTGGTTAGGCTTTTCCCCCCAACCTAAACAAGCCTCTTTACCCTAACTTAACCCCAAGTTC
>JAHWFP010008747.1:0-17117 GCA_023313725.1 Lithobius niger | reverse complement strand
CCCACCATTGTTTACACACAAAAAATGGAAATATGTTGGGTGTGTGTTAAAATTAGAAAATTCGCTAGTTTGTTTCAAGAAGTCCCACAGTTCTAGGAATAAATAAGACATACCATTTCTAGCTATTTAATGGTAGAACATTTTGGGGTAGTTAAAAGAGACAGCAACAGACAGCGGACAGAGATGCTGCCCATTTATTATAACCAAGAGTGGCCAGTTTTCGAACAGTGACAGTTCTTAACTTTGCAGAAAACCTTTATTAAAAATTATGCAGTGTAGATTTTAACTTAATAAATGAGTGTGAAAATAATTAATTCATGCTGCATTTCAAACTGGAACTACTAGCAACTTTGTTGAGCCAAGCGTGAAGATAGTTTAAAAAATTTAGGTTATTTACATCAAGGCCGAATGGATAGAAATTTTAAACTTAGCGTCCGTGTTCCAGGCCAGTTCTCGCATGGGCTAGCAGTCAATGCATACTAGCATTGCTTTGGTGAAATAAGATTCTGGCAATGTTAAATGACCTGGGCTGGAGCAGAGAAGCTAGATCCACAGCTTCTATCCCAGTAGAATATGACAAGCGGTAGAATACAAAGGGAGAGTTAAAACAAGAATACTCCCACCTCCTACGGAAACGTAGGCATGTATAAGCTCCTGTTATAGTTGACAAAAAAGTTACTGCCATGCACCATTTACTTAGCTGGTCGTTCATGAGTACACAGCATGCAGGTAATGTTTGTATATTTTTAATTTTGCGATAATCCCTGCTAAGAGGATCTGAATTCTGAGAATGTATAATCTCGAAACTTTTCATGGAATTATCATTCCAATCTAAGCTTGAATACACAAACTGATTAGAATTTACTTAGATGCAAGCTTGTTTGTAGAACTGGTCAGTTTCGAACATCACAAAGTTTGAAGGAGCTAACCAGCTGTAAGTGTAAGGCTTCATGAACAAGTTCCACATCGCTAAAATGTCCACAGAAGAAAGATTATCGTGAATCAAGGGCACTTTACGCAGGTACCACGTCTTTGCTCATATACAGATGATGTCTAGAATCACACGTTCATAAAGCAGATTATTTCTAGGACATAGTTCCGTAATCTCGTTACTCTGATGTCAAATGCCAAAAAATTACGTCAAAACAGCCAAACATTAGACATCAAAAATATGATCACCCTTTCATAACCTGCTATCTACTCAACAGGAATCAAAGCATCTTTGACTTCATGATGTCAAACCCATTAAAAAAGTTTCAGATAAGCATGAGGGACCAACATTCATCTGCTAGCCAGTAGATAAGATTTCCAGATCTAGAGATTTTAGCAACTCTCATATGCAAAGATCATACAGGCACTTCAAATCGCCTCTGCGCAGAATTCACAACCTTATTATGCTTCAATGGATATGGTGACAAACGACAGAACAACATGAGCAGCCAAACTAGTGCTGTACAAACCATCGGACCCCTTCAGAAAAATACGATTTTTTTAAAATACCAACTGTCCGATTTGCTTCAGTAACACTGCCTCTCGTTATGGTTTTAGTACATTTTGATGTCTGCGGCATTTGTACGTTTTCATCTTTTTCGCCTCAACCACTTTCTGCTTCACCATATTGATTCTGTGATGGTGTATAAGCTTTCTTGGATGTCATTTCACTCTTACGATGAAATTATGTAACATACCAAATTGCCTCATTGCTCCATGTGATAATCTTACAAAATTCTGCTGTAGGGACTGATAGTTGTGGATACAAATTACATACCTGAGCAGCTTCATCTCATCAACAAGTGCACTAACTCGTGAGTTGATTCCATCTTCAGCAGTGACATACAGGCATACAGAGTGAATAGGAAAGAACCAAGCACATTACCTGGAAATTGTCCTCACCAAGTGTTATAGTGGAACTTTCAGACATGCCGCGGAGGAAAGAAAAATAAATGCTGGCAATTGTTCACCATTATAGGGTGTAGCCATCAAAGCTTCCTAAGAAAGAACGAAGTTGTAAAACAGGACTTGCTTCGAATAAACCATGTTCGGGTGGCAATTTTGTTATGCTGCATCCTTGACCTCTGCGAATAACAGTCCAAAACCGCAAACTTGGGACTGCCGCATTTATTCCATCTTAATGCTTACATGGCTAACACTGGCATGACACTCATGCAGGTACAACTACGTGTAACAAGCAATGGGGCCAGTGACGCCACCTAGGTGCCAGAACCATCATTACACACCGAGTGTCAGATGGTACATTCAGGGCTCGGATCAGTAACATCAGTCAAAAAAAGTTGAAATAGTGACTTTTCATTTCAAATAAGTGACCAAATGTGACCAAAGAGGGACAAAATAGTTACCAAAAGTGACTTAATTTGTAATTTAAAAAATCAATTATGCCGCACATTAAAAAAAAGTCGTTGACTGCGTTATTCAGCATGGTTTAATTTAAACCACACATTCTTTCACTTTCACATTCTAAAGTTAACATACTTTAAGCTTCACTTTTTTAGTTTTTTGTTACTATCATTCATTGTAAAGAATGGCACCCGACTGCTGTAATGGAGCTCCAGTCTGAGGCTCATTGGCCCCGGATGTCACACCCGAAACTCGCACGGCGACTCACCGGGGTTAATTTCCAAAAAAGTGACTTGAAGTGACCAAAAGTGCATATTTTGGCAAAAAAAGTGACTTTTAGTGACCTCCTCTGAAAAAAGTGACTTTTAGTTGAAATAGTGACCTAATCCTAGCCCTGCACATTGACTGTCATCAATTCAGCTTCCAGGTGTCTCTTACAAATATACATCAGCATTTTACATACAATCCCTGCAGTTCCTCTTTTGTGGATGTCCACTATACGATAGGTACAACCCCCTTCAAGATGGAGTTGTTGAGACTAACTACGAGTTCTGCTCAAGATATGTTTTGGAAGTCCAAGAGCATCAACGTCAGAGTACCAACGTTCATCAGCTCGTGAGAAAACTCCTTCTCAGGAAAAACCGCACAATCTTTCCTGCCAATTATTAGAGCTTCCTTCCAGTCTTCACGAAGCAAATTAAATCCCTCGTGAGGATATCTTAACCATCTGTTAGCTGTCTTGCTAGCTAAGGGCAGGTCCTGGGTCAACTCTTTAGTCGGGACAGAATTTTTTTCTTTCTCACATTCTTACAGTTCTCACAATGCCCGTCGTGACTGCCAGCTGTTTGCTTTGTTATATGCTAAAATAACTGGTCAGGGGAAAGGTAGGGTGTCATCTTGATTATTGTGAGTAGCTGCCATGGGAGTCAGTAAAACAAGGAGCTAATAAATGCATACTGTCCATACGATGTGAGTGTATCCGTATTGTAACTATCACTTCATATTCACCATTTGTCACAAAGTCGTCTGGGAGAGAAGCTATGGTTTTCATTTCCTAGATCCAAGCCAGTTGACCGCCAAAATCTTATTTTACCAGAGCAACGTTAAAAGGCGTCAACTTGCCGGCACGCACGTGAAGTGGTGTTAAGTCAGGAGGCAAAACACGCGATTCCTACCCCAATCAGCCTTGGCTTGAAGAATGCACCTGCACGACCATTTCACACTCATAGAGTGCTGGTGCATGCGAACGTGGCTCATGCATGGCATGGCGCGTGCTTTGCAGTGTATTTTTAACGTGGGTTATTAGAGCAAAGCGAGTGGAGCTCTGCCATTAAAGGACTCCAATGTAAACTTGTGTTGAAAACAATCAATCTGGTCGTTTAGAGCTCCCTAACCCCCGAACCACTTGACCAATTAGAAAAGGCCTTATGGAATGGGCACATCTACAGAGCAATACCTGTAAAATAAGCTAAGAACAAGCTTTATAGGACAAATAGGACACGTTAGCAGAAACGTGTCGTGCCAAGAAGAAGAACAAGAAGCCAAAAATGAATTTCATGGTTGCAGCTCAGGTCCAGATCTCCGATTTGCTTCGGCGGCTCTTAATGAATTTTTGTATGCTTGTTGACGAAGTCCAATAAAGCTTACATACCAAATTTAATCGAAAAATATTCACAGACGGCGGAGATATAAAGCATCAAAATTTCGGCTTTAACATGGGAGGGTGAGGTCAAACCATTTACTAATTAGAAAACAAAAAACGAACTCGTTTGATACTTAAGGTAAGGTTTAACCGATCCGAAGTCAAAACAACAAAGAAACACAAATAAACTTTCCTATAAGGTTTCAGATACTGCAGTGTTGCTGTACTGTTTAGTCCACGTGAAACCTTACTGCTGTATACAAATGTTTTTACCATTTGTACTTTTGCACACGATAGATCAGCTAATGATTGGTGCATTCCACTTGGCTAAACGACATCGCTGGAAAATGTTTAAGAACTAATTGTCTTAATGTGCTTAGCACAGCTCTACATGTAATTCAGGCTTCGTGCGAGTCCTTGAAGGCTTGGATGTGTTCTGGAAAGTAATAATGAAATTCCATGCCTGGAAAAGTGCTTCAAAATCTCGAAAAATGATATACGTATCATCAGTAGGGTGATGAATGGAAAGTAGACGATGTAACTGAAGAACACTGAAAAAATTTAGACAAGAAAGTAGTCGAGTGTGTAGACTTACATTATTTTTCCTTTGTTTGGGCATGAAAAGTTTGAAAATTGGGCTTTGGCTTTAATTGTATTTACATGTATAATCGTTGGATACAGCAGTAAGGTTTCACGTGGACTAAACAGTACAGCAACACTGCAGTATCTGAAACCTTACAGGAAAGTTTATTTGTGTTTCTTTGTTGTTTTGACTTCGGATCGTTTGAACCTTACCTTAAACTTCAAACGAGTTCGTTTTTGTTTTCTAATTCGTGCTACTTTGGTGTAATACCATGCATTTTAGATTAACTTGTTTTAATGTTTTGTATCTTTATTAATTACGGTTTGCACAAACCAATATGGAAACAAACCCTTTAATCTCCAGTCTATGTCTTGCTGCTGGAGTTCGCTGATTGGCATTGTTGCATAATAACAATGTTTAAAACAATCAATCTGGTCGTTTAGAGCTTTCTAACCCCTGAACCACTTGATCAGTTAGAAAAGGCCTTATGGAAAGGGCATATCTATCTATAGAGCAATACCTGTAAAATGACCTAAGAACCAGCTTTATAGGACAAATAGTTTGATCTGTAGAAAGCGCAGTAGAAACGTGTCGTGCCAAGAAGAAGTACAAAAAGTCAAAAATGAAAATCACGATTCCAGCTCAAGTCCAGATCTCCGATGTGACAAATCGGAAATTAATGAAAGTTGATACACAATAATGTTCACTAAGGCCAACAAGCTTGTATACTAAATTTGATTGGAAAATATTGTAAAACAGCAGAGAAATTCAGCATCGAAATTTCAGCTTTAACATGGGAGGTTGAGGTTAAACCTTACAGAAAAGGTCCATGGTTTTATTAAAGTAATGACAAAGTTCAAAATTAGGTCATATCGAAAGTGTCAGTATTACACCACTATGCTGACGAAATACGCCCAGGAAATGGTTAGCGTAGGCCTATCTCTTGTGGCATTTCGTAGAAATCAGTCATCAAGAAAAAATTTCAAGAGTCTCCCAAACAGGCACTCGGTGCATACGCCCCACGGGACAGATTCCGTTTTCTTGTGTGGCCAGTACGCCTCTGATGACATCATCTCTGCAAGCTGCAAACTCCACTGTCTATGCACATTTACTTTACGTAAAAAGATTTTTACGTTAAAGGCACGTAAATCCTTCCGGCATGTTAAGAATAGCGTTTGCAACAATTACACAGGTTAGAGTTAATGTCGCAAAATCATCTAACACGAAAGAAAAAAACAGAAAATTACTGTGTTGGCAACATTTACATACGTTTGAACTAATGTCACAAAACTGAGTCATACAGGAAAGGCAACATGGCTACATGAACCTTTAAGTATTATTCATGTTAATAAACAAAAACGTATTGTGAAAAGTTAAAAGTAAGGGTCTAAAAGTCAAAACCTGTAAGGAACACGGACAAGCTTTGACTGTAAGGGTTTAAGTGTCAAATTTGGCCAGTAAGACGCTGCTAAGCATTAGACCCTTACTACCCGGTTTTTTAGGAACAGCTGTCCGAGATCGTCCTATAAAGACCCATATGATGATCCAATGATAGTAGGGGTGTATCGCCAGTGTTAATTAGAAAACAAAAATGAACTCGTTTGATGTAAAACTGAATCAAAGTCAAAACAACAGAAAACAAACGGCGCCCATAACACGAAAGAACTTACGTGTTTCATACATTATAAATGCACACACAAAATACACACTAACCAAGACAAAACAAAAACCAAATAACAAAACGCCTTTATAAAAATAAACATCGCCTCCACTCAAACTCTCACAGACACGGCCCAATTCAAATACAAATTGCGTTCACTTTCGGATTAAATTAAAAAGCTAGTAAAAGTCAGAAAATGCACAAACATACAGTAAAACTCGACGTTTCAGCTCATCTCAGAGCCGTTATCAATGACAGCTAAAGGTAAAAGCAAATTACAAATAACACAAGAACGTCTCGAGTCAATATCACTTTCTGATATTACCAAGGAATAAAAACTCCAAAATACCAGTGTTACCTGGTTGATTTTGGTTTCCATTGCCTGTTGAAAATATCATTACCTTTTTTAAAGCATTCTCCTTCTGAAAATGCTGTTCAATCTAGAGAAATTAAATCGAAGATGTCTTTCCGGTTCGCTACTTACTGCACATCTTACTGCGCAGCCTCCATCATATAAAAGCCGAAGCGGAGCAGTAAGCGCACCTTTTCGGACCTCTATTGTGCCCAAAATGGCGACAAGAGGGGAGGAGGCCGAGACCAAGGTAATGTGTATTTTCAACAGGCAACAGAAACCAAAATCAACCAGGTAACACTGGTATTTTGGAGTTCCTAGTTGCCTTGAAAATATCCATTACCTTTTTTAAAGCAATCCCATAGACTTTGTCAAGGCAGCAGGCGCCATTTGAGTAAAGTTCCCTCCGGTAGCGGCCGGTTCCCTTGACAGAAAAATCAGTGTGTAAAAGGGGGTTAAAGTGTACATCGGGCAGCAACAAATGGCCCGATATGGTAAAGTCCCTAAGCTTGGTGGGACATGTCCCGGAAGTAATGGGACGTGAAGACCGTGGGATGTCTCCAGGAGGTAGTTTCCATTGCTTCAGTGATGGGGATGTTGCTGTAACGAGCCCACGATGTGGAAATTGCACGGAGTTCGTGGGACGTTACTCTGATGCCTTCAGAGTCATAGTTTTTGTTAAGCGCTACGTAGGCTTGGATGATGACACTTCTTTAGCCGGTTGTCGATCATGCGGGCGGAGGTGGTGCCAACCTTATTACTGAAGGGAAGGAAAAGTTGGGAGCGTTCCCGGTGGATGGGCTTGGATGCCTTAGTTAAAATTGAATTGCCTGGACAGGGCTAAGGGACCGCTCCTCTTCGTCCCCTAGGGCGGACGATAAGGACGGAATGATGAAAGGATGAGTCCTCTCGTCGGGTCTGTGAGTTTTAGAACAGAACGATGCCTGTGGAGGCAATGTTACACCAGTGTAGCTGGGCAGGAAACAGCCTTTCTGCGGCAAAGAGGGTTTGTAGTTTGCTACAGCAGAGGCAGGCTCCAGTGCCACGAGGATTATTGTTTGTCTTGTGAGGTGGCTGAGTCTAGCCGAGTGTTATGTTGCAAGAGGATCGTCGCCGAATGATAGTCCTTCGGTGGATCGATCCCAAACAGACCATCGGGGAAAGTGTCCAACTGTAGAGTAGCTTCAGAAATGTCACAAGCCGGACATGAACCAAGAGCGCACCCGACACACTAGAGGTTGTGAAGGGGCTCAAGGAACGGAGTGAGGAATGATCGATCGATGGACGGTGGATCGAGTAGAGGATTGTTGGAAAGCGGATCATTGCCACGGGGTCGTCATCCAGTGGATCGAACCCAAGCGGATCGTCGCATAGTTAATCCATATGTAGTCCAAGTAACGCTGGCACGAGCCGCCCCGGATCGTAACCAAGAGCACACCCCAAACATATGTGAGGGGACCCAAGAGACGGAGTAGGGAACGGCGGCTTGAGGATCGGAGGATCGACGAACAAAGAGCAAAGGAAGAGCAGTTGCATAGCAGAGAAAAGAGATTTAAGTGAAAAGGATGGATTAAGGACGAGATCTTGCAACCTGTAAAGAGGTTCGTGGTACCAGCCGTCTGGAAGACGGCGTGTAAGGCAGAATGGTACACTAGGATGGTGGAGCCTTTGAGTCAGCTTGAATAAAGTCGTGAAAAAGCAGGGGTGGTCTTGCATAGGGGGGTGGATTGGTTCACACGTTCCGAGACACACCAATGAATCCATCGTTTCCAGTGACTGTTGTAAATCTTGTTGGTAGAGGATCGGACGGCTCGTGATGCAATGCGAGTGGTCTCGTTCTTAAGAATGCCTGGTGCTCGGAGGAGCTAAATGATAGCAGCCACCCGAGAAGTCACAGTGCTGGGTGGTTCGGGTGGAGGATCGATCCTTCGCGTTGGGACAGGAGGTCCGGACAGCTCGGTAGCTGGTGAGGAGAGTCGACGAGGAGGGTGAGTATTAGTGGAAACCAGGTTGTGACCGGCCAATTCGGAGGAAGAGGATGGCTTGTAAAGAAAACAATTGGGGACGACCTCTTCGATTGTTGTTAGCAGTTCTGGTAGTGGAACCTCGGAAGGATCAGGATGTCCTTCGAACTGTGGGTCAGGTTGATCCGAGAGGGACAGGTCTGTTGAGTAACAAGAAGCAGAGTCCTTGACCGCAGGAGGGACCTGAGAAGGTAACTGAGCGGACAGGATGGGACGAGGCGAATCGTGCAGGGCGTCAGAAGGACTAGCATCCTTGAGAGAAGGCTTGTGGTGCTTAAGGATGGAAGTAAGCCAGGCCGTCGTGTAATCAGAAACTGGAGCCTTACGTTTAAAAGTTTGGAGTGAGGAGTCCGTGAGGGTATGTACTGGAGACGGAGAGAGTGGTTCACTGGTCCGCCGAGCGGTGGAATGTCCAGTTACCGAAGGACGGGATGAATGTGAGGACAAATCCAAAGGAGTAAGTTGCGGTCCTGCAGAGGATGCCAACTTGGCAGTAGAACGTAGGCCCCGCACTGGTGGAGGTTGACTGCAAGGGATTGGGGACGTAGCTGCAGTGACACAAGGTATTGGGACAGCTTAGAAAGAAGAGGATTGTGCGGCGGACACGGCTGCTCCAAAGAACCGTGGTCCGCAGTAAGTTCAACATTATCCGCAACCGGTAGGACAGGAGGGAATGCGGAACGAGCAGTGCGGGATGAGGAGCCATCCTCTGGCGTCCCTTTAGTGCGAGGCACAAGGATGGTGTTACCGAGGATGGGGTAGGACGCAGCGGATGGCGCAAAGCTCGAAACAAAGCGAATAGCTTGGTGGCGTAGAAAAGAGAAGGTAGGGTGATGAGGAACGTGATGTTGTTGTTCTGAATGAGAGCAAGTGTCCCCCCTTCCCCCGAGTAGGGGAACGAGGGGTAACGAGAGGAGTGTGAAAAGCGTCCTGTGAGGAACACATCCAAGAGCCCAGGAATAGGGCTTGGGGAAATGTAGACGGATTCGTGCAGGCCAGGTCTTAGAGTGCTTATGTCCTTTTCCCGGAGGTATAAATGGGGGAGGAACTGGTAGAGGACCAGGAGCAGTACGATGCGGAGGACTGGGATAGGTCATGGAGAATAATAGGATGGGGATCTCCGCCCGCAGGAGGGACTGTCGGAACTGGCAACGGAACTTATTGAATGGGACGCGGAAGCGAATTGGCAGGCAAAGTTGGAGGATCGTTGTTGCTTAGGAATCGAGGCTTTAGTAGTAAGAAGTGTAGTGGAGGTTGGTGCGGAAGTTGATTACGTAAGCCAAAGCCAAAACTAGTGACAAGACCTCGGTTCTTGGAAACAGGATCGGAGGTGGAGGATGGTTTGTATAAAAAACAATCCGGAACGATCCTTTCTACTGTTTTTCAGTAGTTCAGGCAAAGGAATTTCCGACGGATCAGGGTCCTCTTGAAATGGAGGGTCAGGCTGATCCAAAAGAGACGGATCAGGGAATAATAAGAGTCTAGATCCTCGTCCGCAGGGAGGACCAGAGGTGGAGCGGACGGTGGGAGGACCGGAGGAAGAGCGGATGGTGTGGGACGCGGATCGTCAGGAGCAGTACAAGGACCAGCTTCTTCCAAGGAGAGCTTGTGACGCTTAGGAATGGAGGCAAGCTAGGCCGAAGTGTAGACAGAGACAAGTGCTTTGCGCTTGAAAGCCTGGAGCGAGGAATCCATGAGAGTGTGGACCTGGGATGGGGTAAGAGGATCTTCGGTCCGCTGGGTTGCGGATCGATCAGTGACAGAGCGACGAGATGAGTGCGAGGAAAGATCCAATGGAGTAAGATGCGGACCGACGAAGGATGCCAGTTTGGCAGCAACCGTCCGGGCTTTAAGTTGAAGCTTGAGGCAAGCAGAGCGTTTTTTGGTATGAGAGAGTTCGTCTGCCAGGGATCGTGGGTCCCTAGTTGGCGGAGGTTAACTGCAGGGGATCAGGGACGTGGCTGCAGTATCACAAGGTAACAGAGCGGATGGCTCTGAAAGAAGAGGATTGGGTAGCGGACGAGGCTGTTCTAAAGAATCCTGGTCCACAGTGAGTTCAAGAATTTCCACATGATCCGCAACTGGCGGAACCGGAGGAGACGCGGACCGAGGTGTGCGGGATGAGGGGCCTCCCTTGGCATTCCCTCAGCATGAGGCATGAGGCATGAGGACCGAGGATAGGCAATGATAGCGGATGGAGGATAGGCAATGATAGCGGATGGAGGATAGGATTGGGAGCAGCGGATCGAAGTGCAACGCTTGTGAAAATAGAAGCATCCTAGTCCGAGGAGAGGATGGATCGGTCCTCTGTCTATCCGCTCCTAAGGGTGGAGCAGAGGAAACCAGGAGCGAAGCTTCAACCGGGAGATGCAGAGGCAGGTAGAGGATAGTGAAAGTAGCTGGTCCTAAGGAACGGCGGATCCGTGAAGAGGATGGAGTCAGCTGAGGAACAGCTGCATGGGACGAAAGTCGAGGAAAGACGAGTGGACTGCATCGTCAGAGTATATATCAAAAAAGGGCTGCGCAGTAGGATGTGTAGATGGTGACGGCGCGGAGGGATAACATACCCATTTAAGTAAACAACAGCATCCAATGCTGGAGGGAAGGAAGGTGCAAGCCGACAGTGAGCGGTGAAACATTCCAATCCAAATGGGCTGCACAAAAGTAATGCGCAGTGGGGAGCCGCGGATGAGGAACGTCGTCCATCCGAACCGGTCCGTTCACCGCCCGAACGCAACGATAACATAAGCCGCCCTGGGCTTGACGGGTCCGCTGAAGCTGGCAAAGCGGAGCGAGGAGCAGGGAGGACGGAGCCGTCCCTAGGAGCGTCCTCCCGTCCGCAGAAGGACGAAGAAGTCGAGGAGCGATGTGAACAGCGCGACGTGTAGAGAAGAAAATGTGAGCTTACTGCTCCGCTTCGGCTTTTATATGATGGAGGCTGTGCAGTAAGATGCAAGTAGGTAGCGAACTGGAAGGACATCTTCGATTTAATTTCTCTAGATTGAACAGCATTTTGAGAAGGAAATGTATATTTTCAAGGCAACTAGAAACAGCTCTTGTTCCCTGGAATTGGAGTTCAAATTGTAGTTCGTTTCGTTTGAGTGAACTGTAATCCGTTTTTATTTGTGTGCTTTTACATCTGTGAGTTCCATAGGGATACAAGCTCGAATACTTTTTTTTTTTTAAGTAGCAATTAGTCTTTTGTACAGCAAAAACTGGGGAAGACTACAGCAACCGTCCGTCCATAGCTTTTTTTAAAACCGGTCAAGTGAACTTCACAAAACACGGCAAATTAAAAGATTGTTGCTGCCTTATAGCTAACAGGCCTTATCGACGTAACTCAATGAAATAATAACATTTGATCACTGCATTTAACCACTACGGGAAGACACACAACTGTAAAAACAAAAGGAATCCGTTTACTACACACATTCGATGCCAGGCAACGTGAAGTCTCGACATCGTTTTGCATGAATTCATAGGTCTGCTCTCGTGCTCAATTCTCCGTTAGCAGTTACTTAGCAGATTAAAACGGCAGGTCAAAATTAGTCCTAAAAGCTGAAAATTAGGCCTAAAATATAAAACTAGGCCTAAAACCTAACACATATTTAACCTACAATTGTGATAACGCCTAAACTTAAAGGGGGATTGCCACCAAATGACAGGCTGTAGCATGTATAGCCATTTACCGCTCTAGTTCTGTCTAGTCCTTACTTTCAACAAGCTAAGGAATGCACAAATAAATTTTTTTTTATGAAACAAACAAGCCACGTACCTTCTCAAATTATTGAGTGTAAAGTTTGTGCGTGTAATGCGTGCATCAGGAAGCAAGCGGTAAAGTTAATCCTAACGTAACAACGGGCTTTTTTTTTTAAATAAAGAACAACCGTTTTGAAATGCAGATTTTGACCCGCTAGATGGGTGCCATCTAGTGACAGTGATATCGTTGACCTTGACCGGTTCCTACCTGGTGCACGTGGACGTACGCACTTTACACTAAATTAATAAGGAGACACGCGACTTGTTTGTTGTGTAAAAAGAAATTTATTTTCACATTCCTTCGCTTGTTGAAATCAAGTGCTACATAGAACTATATCTGTATAATGGTAGACGGCGCTTGGTGCTGCGGCTTGTCATTCGGTGAATAGGTACCTTTAAGACCAAAGAGCCAACTGGTGGTTAGCGGAAACTGAAGAACACGGAAATAAAAAAAATTGTTAGGCTAATCGACGAACTGTGTGACGAACGTCTCGTTGGTTTCGATTTTTGAGATGTCTAGCACAACGCTTCGTCCGCCACTGAAGCACTTGAAACCTAAGACAGAGACATGCAAAGCAAAGCAGTAAAAACAATTTATTTCTAGTAAATTGTTTCTAGTAATTATTTTTGTTTAATGTTATTTTATTATTATTATTACAGCTAGTGAAAACTAATTTTTTCCAGCTAATGAAAACAAATTATTTCCAACCAGTACAAAAAAAAAAGAAAAAAAAGACTAAAATGCCAAGGCCTGCACCTGGTTGATTTTAGTTTTTGTTTGCCTATATGAAAATATACATTAACTTATTTTTACATAGCAGTTTCCCTCTTGCTGAAACCCCTTAATCCCAAGGAAAAGTTGACTTCCTTGCCGAGCTCGTACCTACTGCGCATGTCCGGAACTGGGTTCGCCTATATAAGCGGAACGCAGCGGAATACCATCATCTTTCTTCTAATCCCCATGAATCTAGATTCATTCGAGGGGAAGCTGGGCGGGTTGAACGTAATCTATATTTTCGTATAGGCAAACAAAAACTAAAATCAAGGAACTTGAAGGAACGTTAGATGAGGATTTGCCAGCAACTCGTTGTTTCTTGTAGCGTTCTGCTCGTAATTTAGAGTCACGTTGGCGCTGCCGAATTATCTTCCACTCGGTAGGAGTAATGTTCACACAAATACTGCACAGTAGGGTAGAAACGTTGCATTGTCTATGATTCTGGCAACTAGGGTGCGGATCGCAATGTTCAATTGCCCCCGTGAAACCGATACAACCGTACACGGTGAGAGCAGGAACATTGGGCGTGAGGCGCGAGGGAACGGGGTCTTCTGGTGAAGAGGAACCAGACGACAATGTAGACTTTGAGGAATGAGAAGCACGGAGGGAAGATCGTGGCGGACCACAAGAGGCCGAACAATTCGCGCCAAAGCGAGGGATGGTACCGGAAACGCGGTGGTGATGGTGCACACGGCAGGAAGGAACGACAGTTCCGGTGACTTACGGCGCCCTCCCGGAAGAGCGGACAAAGGTTGAGAAACTCGTGAAGTATGAGTTACGTTTTGGTCCACCTGGCTGAATGGTGCCGTTAATCGTGGACACAATGGTCGGTTGGAGCGAAGAGGAACACACCAGTTGAGTGGAACGTAAAGGGTGCGTGTGCAAGGTCAGCCCAGGGCCGTAAAGTCATCCAGGGCTAGTCAGTGCATAACAAAGGTGGAATTTGCAAGCAGGAATGGGGAGGACAAGTTAAGGAACTCATAAACGCTAGATGAGACACTCCATGGTCACGACGGTGGGCGTCCCCTCGTTTCCTGAGGGAAGGAATGTAGTAGCATATTCAGAAAGGCAATTGTCCCAAAGGGAATGGAGACAGAATACACAGAAACCGTTCCAGGAAGCAGGTCTGATGCTGAAAATTGCTGGCGACCGAATGAAAGTCAGTATTGCCAGTATGGCATAGTCGAAGACACTGTAGGAACGGTATTTATTCTCCGAAACGTGGTGGGGTGGCACGTGTTTGTAGTAGATACACCTCCAAGCCGCGGTCCCCGTTCTGGAGCACGGAGTCCTTGGTGCTGATACGAAGAATGGAATGGAATAAGGGAGTGGAATGGCTTTTAATCCGTAAGGCAGGTTTGGAGACTGGTTAACTGGAGCAGAGGAAGACTGGCGGAACGTAGCCTGTCCGGAAAAGCACCCCCCCCCCCTTCCCAGCACAGAGACTATGAAAAAAGTTTGGAGAGGGGGAGATGGGGAGGAATGTACAGTGTACAAGGAATGTGAATTACAAAGGAAGAACCGACCCTGCGTGCAGGAAGAACGCATTAAGCACGAAACGGCAGGCGTGAAGTATGGTAATCGGTTCTCATTTTAAATCTTCATCATGTTGTAGTTTACCGTTTATTGTATTTTTTCTTTCTTTTTTTTTTCTTTTTTAAATGCAACATCATTCCGGCCTACTTGGGCGGTGAATCTAAGGTGATACAGGTGGTGAAACAAACTCAGTACAAGAAACGAAGTTTGGTTGAGAGGAGGGTCCCGGTAATGGTGGGGCCGGCAGATCCTGGGCAAAGAGAGGAGCGATGCCTGGGAATGCAGGTAGAAGCCGCTGGAGAAGAAGGAATGGGGAATGAGGTTCCAAGGAAAGGAAGCCCGGAGATTGGCATTGAAGATCTATCGGGAACGGGGAACGTTGTGATCATCGGAATCCTCACTAGTGGTTGTTGACTCTAAACAGAGGAGGTCCCCGCAGGGCTTGCAGGAGGCGAAGAGGGCGAGTTGTTACACCGTGCTGGCCAAAGGGGAAGTGGGTCACCTGGAAAGCAACAGCCAATGGGATTGGCGGTTGGAACGCAAAATTGAAGACGGAACGTCGGAAAGGGTACAGGGAGATATACCACTGAAGGAGGTCGAAAACTTGGAAAGTGACGAGGAGACGCCCCCAGCGGACTGTCAATCACGGGAGACGGCAGGAGCGGCCGATAGGAACAGCCACGGGAATCGGAATGGTGAGAGAAGCCGCAGGGGCCACAGTCCGGAAATGTGAGAGTAGCTGCGGGAAAACTGTGGATGGCGGAGGGCGAGGCAGTCGCAAAGCCAATGTCTTAGGAACAACAGACCTACTCCATCGCTGGGCCGAAGCAGCCTGTGAAAGACTAACGGAACGGGCCAGATCTCAGGGTGAAGAAACTGGTTCCTCATTGGTCAGCACCGTAGTGGAGTCACAGACTGGAGCTGAAGCCGGAACATGGAACGGCCGTGTATCGTTGGAGGAATCTGGAACGGCAAGGAGAACAGGCAAATCCATCCCTGGAACGAAGTACAGGGACTTCAAGAGCAACCACACCAGCAAGCTGTCCTAAGAAGAAAGATGATGGTATTCCGCTGCATTTCGCTTATATAGGCGAACCCAGTTCCGGACATGCGCAGTAGGTACGAGCTCGGCAGGGAAGTCAACTTTCCTAGGGATTAAGGGGCTTCAGCAAGAGGGAAACTGTTATTTTAAATAAGGTAATGTATATTTTCGTGGCAATAAAAATTCTTGGTTAGTTTTGTTAAAGGGCAGTTACATCCATTTTGACATGCATGTTTGACTTTTGGATCACTTACACAATAACTAAACACAAGAATTGCGGTAAAAATACGTTACTTACGTCCGATATAACAATTTAATTACTGCATCACCAAAACACGACACGGAGATCGCCATTGTTTTGCTGGAACGCTCAGAAATTAATGCCGACAGATGTCACTTTTCGATTTCGACACGCAGCCGATTAGATAGCTGTATTGACTGTGAGGAGCTCAATCGTCTGACGGCCTTAGCTGGCCGGCAGTGTAGCGGCCAGCTAAGGCTGTCAGACGCTCAAGCTCCTCACAGTCAATACAGCTATCTCAATCGGCTGCGAGTCGAAATCGAAGAGATCCGTCTGTCGGCATTAATTTCTGCACGTTCCAGCAAAACAATGGCGATCTCCGTGTCGTGTTTTGGTGATGCAGTAATTAAATTGTTATATCGGACGTAAGTAACGTATTTTTACCGCAATTCTTGTGTTTAGTTATTGTGTAAGTGATCTAAAAGTCAGACATGTATGTCAAAATGGATGTAATTGCCCTTTAACACTTTTGTCAACAGTTCAAAATTGGAGGATGCTCGTCCCTGCTGATGTTGTTGTTACGTTACGTAAGGTTAGTTGCCTTTGCTGAAATTTCACCGGGCAGGGTAGAAAGGGAAGAGAAGGACGAGCACCCGCCAGAGTTTCAATTCAAACCAGTTCTTTAATCCAGAGCCATGACTACATTCGTACGCTCTTGACTACAATAAAACGAGTTTCAGCAGTTGGCAAAATAAAGAATAATTTGTATTTCAAGAACCACGCTAGTCGTCCACCCGCCAAGTTCAATAATTGCAACACTTCATTGTAACTTCATTGTAAGAAAGTCGTTGTTTAATTCCTGCATTGTTGTTGCAAGGCCACAAGCTTTGGTACTTTATCTGAAACCAGAGTTGAGCGTATTTCACAATGGAGAGGATAAATACCTATGCGGCGAAACACCTTGAAAATTGTTGGAAGTGGGCAGCCTTTGTGCCCTGACAAGCAATAGCTGTATTTCAATCAAGTGCATAAACTGTATCAATGTCATAAAAGTGCGTGAAGATCGTTGATTTCAGCTGACTACTACATCAAGGACCACGTTAGTGGTCCGCCCGCCAAGTTCAATAATTGTCACACTTCATTGTAAC